>PVKP010039080.1:0-20414 GCA_004027715.1 Plecturocebus donacophilus
TTCCCATTTTTGTGGATTTATCCACCTGTCGTCTTTGTAATTGCCGACTTTCAGATTGGGTCTCTGAGTGGACGTCTGGCTTGTTGGTGATGAAGTTTTTTCTGTTTCTTAGTTTTCCTTCGGGGGGCGCTCCTTCCCCACAGAGCTGGGCCTTCCCGGGTTCAGCTGTGCTTCTCAGTCCTCAGCACTTCCAATTGTTATTCTCCTTGTGGGGATGGGACCCGCCAAGCCCGACTAAAAGGGCACCACCCAGTCCCGCACACTCCACACCGAGAAGCGCCGCGCCGGCCAAAAGAGTCGCGCTGGCGACCTGCGTGGCTCCCTCGCCGGGAATCTCGCAGTCCGTGGGCATCAAATATTCGTCTGCAACTGCGGCGTCTACTCGCTCTCTGCGCCCTCACCGCAAGCCACAATCCCGAGCTGCTGCTACGCGGCCATTTTGGAGCTCTCTCGGCCTGGTGATGAAGTTTTTTCTGTTTCTTAGTTTTCCTTTGGCGGACGCCTGTTCCCCAAAGAGCCGGACCTTCTCGGGTTCGCTGTGCCTGCTGTGAAACTCTCAGTCCTCAGCGCTTACAATTGCTGTTTTCCTTGTGGGGATGGGACCAGCCGAGCCCGTCCGTCCCGTATACTCCGCACCGGGAATCGCCGCGCCGGGCACTGGCAAAAGAGCCGCGCCGGCCAAAAGAGTCGCGCCGGCGACCCGTGTGGCTTCTCTGCCGGGACTCTTCAGGTCTGTGGGCAACAAAAATTCGTCGGAAAGTGCGGCGTCCACTGGTTCTCTGCGCTTTCACTGGGAGCTACATTCCTGAGCTGTTGCTAGTTGGCCATCTTGGATCTCTCTCCCGACAGGTTATATCTTTACTAACATAGCACAATTTCTTGCCAAGTCTCTTTAGCAGGGCACTAAAAAGGATTTTAGCATTAAGTGGGGCACTACCAACAAACTCAAGAGATATATTGCTTATACATGCCAGAACAGGCAAGAAACATATTCTGGTGAAGAACTGCCTTACTTATGGTGGTTTGTGTTTTTCAAATCTAAAGAAATCCCAAACCATACATGATTAAAGGAGAATAAAATGAAAATTCTTTGGGTTCTAATTAAATTTTTGAATTATTTCAGTGTTACGTGTTGCTGTTTCAGTATCCATTATTGTGTACATTATTTCTCTCTTTTATCTGGTATCCTTGTAACATCACCCAAAGGCAAGGTCTGTTTATCAGTTGTTTTGCTTTCAATGCAGGGAAGCATTGGAGCAGTGGAGCAAACCAAAACTGAAGGAGAAATTATAGCTCCTTCCCTTTAGAAGCTGATAATCCTTATGGAGATAGGCTTACATCACTGTGTAACATCATGAATAGATTTATTGCTGTGGAAGTTCAGAGGTAGGAAAGCATAATGTGAACTAGAAAGTGGAAAAGGGGTTGATAGGCAGCTTTGGAGGTGCAATATAATGCATTGATTATGATTTTAAGCTCTTCTACCAGAGACCCACCAATACTTGACCATTAGGTCTATCGTATATTAGTTGTGCCTCTGTGATAAAGTTCTTCAAGTTAGAGAATGCCTTCTCTCCTCATGTACAATGGAGATTCTAGTAATTATATCATAATGTTAGGAAGATGAAATAAGACAATACATTAGAAATGCTTTATTTACAGCATATAGTAAGCTTTCAATAGGAGTTGAAATTGGTTTTGAAGTTGTCACTAGATGTACACTAGTTTTACATTAGATATGATGGAAAGAAAAAGGCAGGCAACCATGGTTCCAAAGTAGGTCAAGCCAGTGTTCATAGGAAGCATTAAATGCAAAAGGATGATTTGATATAATTTATCTTGATATAGTACTTTACAGTTTATCAAATAATTTTATTGACATAATGGCATTGTAGTCATTCAAAAACTTGTGAAGGAAGAACTATTATCTTCAGTTTAGAAACTGTAAAACTGAATCTCAAGGTAGCTAAATCTCATATGCACACCAAAACTGTGAATTCATATCCATGTCCAGAATTTATTCAGCTGAAAATGTTTGCTCAATGAACAGTCTGGAGGTTGGTGTTTGGAGATAAAGGTCAGTATGCACATTATGATTTTGATTGGATGGAGTATTTACATTTGCCTTAAAAAGCAATGTAGAGCTGGCCAGGTGCAATGGCTCACACCTGTAATTCCAGCACTTTGGGAGGCTGAGGTGGGCGGATCATGAGGTCAGGAGATCAAGATCATCCTGGCCAGCATGGTGAAACCCCATCTCTACTAAAATTAAAAAAAAAAAAAATTAGCCAGGCATGGTGGTGGACACCCATAGTCCCAGCTACTCTGGATGCTGAGGCAGAATTGCTTGAACCTAGAAGGTAGAAATTGCAGTGAGCCAAGATCATGCCACTGTTCTCCAGCCTGGTGCCAGAGCAAGACTCCAAGTAAAAAACAAAACATCAACAAAAACAAACAGGGAATGTAGAGTTAAACTGAATTGGTAAATGGAAAGGCAACATGAGGAAGCTAGATTAAAACTTTCTTCATGTATACAGGAATAAAAACTGTGAGAAACCATGAGAAGAGGGTCCTACTTCTTGAGCTTTACTGCAGGTTCTCCAGAGTAGGAGCTCAGAAATGTTGGTTGAGTAAAAGGGCATTTGATGCAAAGGAAACTGATAGTGGGCTACTACTAGGTTTTGATGTGAAGCAGATAGGAGGGTACCATTCCTTAGAAACAAAGGCAAACAGAATTCAACTGAAAATTTATGTGACAAATAAAAGAAGATGACAAAAAGGACACAGCAGTTATTAGATGATAAATAACAATTGAATACTTCTTACAGATAGTTGTGTTTCCAATTTCCAAGTAATAGAGTGATATGGCTTGGCTCTGTGTCCCCACCCAAATCTCATATTGAATTGTAGTCCCCATGTGTTGACAGAGGAACCTGTAGTCCCCACATGTTGACGGAGGGAAGTGGTTGGGGGTGCTTTCCCCTATGCTGTTCTCATGATAGTGAGTCCTCATGAGACCTGATGGTTTTATAAGCGTCTGGCATTTTCCCTGTTTGTTCTCACTTCCTCCTGTCACCTTGTGAAGAAGGTGCCTGCTTCCCCTCTGCCTTCTGCCATGATTGTAGGTTTACTGAGGCCTTCCCAGCCATGCAGAACTGTGAGTCAATTAAACCCATTTCCTTTATAAATTACCCAGCCTCAGGCAATTCTTTACAGCAGTGCAAAAATGGACTAATGCCTAGCGTATCTACTTTTTACTTTGAGAGAACTAGATTATTGATTTGAGAAGTGTGTGCTCCAGATGTGTTTTCCTTTGCTTCTGATTCTCTAGTAAAAGGAAATTAGTAGAGGAGGTGAATTTTAAGCTGTTCCCCCTGCTCCCAAGCAGCCAAAGAATATGGGCAAACTTTTAAAATAATATAAAATATTTATACATTTTTATGGGATGCATGTAGTATTTTGTCTGGTTATCTTTGGGTAAAATGGAGGAATTCTCCCTTCACATCACCATCAACTCACTTGGTGTTCAAGAACCCATTTATCCCCTCTTTCCCCTATACTCTGCTTATAGAAGTGGCCTAAATGGGTTAAGGCAGATGGGCAATGGGCTCAGACTCAGGAGCATAGATGAAGGGCAGGAAAGTGCCCTGGTTCCTTAGCATCAGGAAAGAGGTATGCCTACTCAAGTAGAAATCCGGTGAGCCTGAAGGTGACTGGCTTAATCAGTGATCACTACTCACCTCCATGTGGTTCCTAGAAGCTAGTACAAATGGTATTCATTTGACAGGCAGCCTGGTAGTCAGCAGGCTGTGGCTCTGGTCTTGGTTTTTCAGATTGAGTCTCCTTTGTGGAGCCCATGAAACCCACTTTAAATCCTTCGTTTTCTCCTCCTCTCTTTCCTTCCAGTCTGCTCCCACAAGGACACCTTGAAGAACTTCTCTAATCTGGGAGGAAATTCTGGCCCTCATTCATCATGATTTTTATTATTTTAGGTCATTTGTAACAGTCTGAATTAAATGTATTCTCTAGGAGTTCTCATTAAAATTTTTCTGAAAGGAGAATGCTTTCAAATGGGAAAAATGTCAGACATATGATTATATACAGAATATTATACTGTTTCCCACAAATGTTGGAAAAATACATAATTATAGAGGCCACTGTACTTTATTATGAGAAATATAATTAAAATTATCTAGTGCAGTCATTGTCCTTTTCTGTGTGTAAAAGCGTTGCTGATTTGAAAATAAAACAGATATCAAGCATTTCCCCATGCTTGCTTTATATAACACTGAGGTTTTAAATAATATATTACTTTCTTTAAAATCTATTTACATGGTAATTGCCACTGTATAATGTATGAAAGATCACTTTACTGAGTTTAAATCTGGTTTGCAATGTGGGCTTGACATATATTTTATTATTTTAAAAAAGCTTCTTAAATTACACTTTGTGTATTTCTAAAATACAAGTAGCTATTTTTAGAAAAATAATCATGAACTCTACCTATTGCCAAACTGTTCTGTGATCCTTTGCTTTCTAGATTTGGTTTCCTTTCTGAAATGCCATTCTGCTTCTTTAAAAAGGTAGGCAGCAACAAAAGATTTAAATACTACCTAAGAGAATCTTATTTTTTAAGTCCTATTTCGAATTTTTTACATGGTAAAGCAGACTTTTTAAAGTTCCATTTTTGGATATTTCATTATACAGAAGAACAATTGTTGCTCTGAAGATTTTTTAACATCATTAATTATTTTCTCATTCATTACTGGGCCTAGGTACCCACAAAAGGAGGGACCACTGATGGTTGCCCCCCAGGGCATTTACCTATCTCCCCATGATTCTATTTCTCCCCCTCACCTCTAACCTTCCAGGATCTTCACAGAGACCTTGCAAATAGTAAGGACTAAATGAACATTTGTTCGATAATTCAACACTAGGATTGGCAGTCAGAAAGAGAGAACACTATATTAAGAATAACATTGAAAAATGTATTTGTTATGGGGGAACCTAATGGTGAACTCAGCTTAACCTTTGATGATATCACCTTTTTGTGTAGATGTTTTTAGATTGCTTCATTACACCCAAGAAGAGGCAGTCAATGGACTTCTTTTAATTTCTATCTGAACTCACATCTTAGGTGATCCTATCTAGATTCCTGGATTTAAATACCATTTATATGCAGATGATCCCCAAATTTATATATCTTCCCAGAGCACTCTCTGAACTTCAGTCTTATATGTTCAATAGCCCTCCTAGCATCTACACTAGAACATCTGAAAGGCACCAAAATAAAATTCATGACACAATAGAAAATATATGAATATAAAGGCCATAATCTTACAAGAAAACTTAACAGATGTAGAAAATAACACTACAATTCAATGATAATTTTCTGCTGTAGGTGGAGTGATGGGAGTTAAATAAATGTATTAGTTAGATTATGTCTGTCTGCAAATGGCAAAATATAAATTTACAAATGCTTAAAAATAGGAACTTTTATCAGCTTACATAACTGTAAATGCAGAAATTAGGTGGATTTGGACTTAGTACAGAAAACAAGAGTTGTAGATATGCTTCTCTACATGTCTTTTGTTTTTTCAAATGTATGTCTTTCACTTTATATGGGCTTATGTTTGGTTCAGCTTCCTTCATGATGGCTGGATGGCTGCCAGTAGCCAATGGGGTAATGTGGTTCCATGTTCATATTCACCAGAAGAAAGGGAGAGAGCTTGATTTTCAATATGATTCTCTCCTAATATCGATGTAGTTTCTTTCCAGGAATGCTCAAGCAAGGTTTTTCTCATATATAATTGGTCCATACTATCTTAGGCCATCCTACATCTGAATTTTGTTTAGGCGTCAGCCCCTCCTACATAACTCATGTCCCACTAGGTAAGCTAACTCTAACTCCGTCTCCAGACATGGGTTCATATTTGTCTAACCCAATGGGGCAACATCCATTCCTCTACTAGTAAGCTGATTCTGAAATCCAGGCTTAAGGCAATCATCCTAGACACTGGGGACATGGCATATTATTGCAAAAGAAAGAACTTATGTTCAGCACTATGCAGGAAGTGAACAAAGCCTGGCAGTGAACACCTAGAAGTGAATGAGAAGCAAATCACCTGGTTGGCAGTAGCAAGCCATTTCATGACCCAAAGGCAAGCAAGCCAGTGGGCAGAGCTGACTCCATCAGGAATGCATTGCTGAGAAATTCATTGGTAAGTTATGTCAGAACTAAGCACTGATCCCTCTTTTCTGGGATGTAAAGATTAAACAGTTTAGTGTGGGTTTTATCAAAAAGATGAAAGCAAAAATCTACATAAAAACTAGGTGAAATGATTAAAAAAAAACATACACGTGACTGCCTTCTAAAGCTTAAGCTTTAAACTTCTCAGTGAATCCATCTCTGATGGCAACGCTGCTGAAGGCCATAATTTCTACCTCAACAACTTTGAACTTCCAGCTAATTGAGTAAGCAAATTATATACTAGTACCTACAGGTGAAATCATCCTAACTGATGAAAAGATATGCATGAAAATAGAATGTTCAAGGATTACTCATATCCGCATTGTTTCCTTTTGTTGGACAATCGCTGTATATTGGACCCGTTTTTATTTTTTATTTTATTTTTGAGATTGAGTCTTGCACTTGTCACCCAGGCTGGAGTGCAGTGGCGCGATCTCGGGTCAGTGCAACCTATGCCTCCTGAGTTCAAGTGATTCTCTTGCCTCAGCCTCCCATGTAGCTGGGATTACAGGTGCCCGCCACCATACCCAGCTAATTTTTGTATTTTTAGTAGGGATGAGGGTTCACTATGCTGGCCAGGTTGTTTTGGAACTCCTGTCCTTAGGTGATCCCCACCCTCCTCGGCCTCCCAAAGTTCTGGGATTACAGACATGAGCCACTGCGCCCGACCAAGGACCGATTATTATTAATTTGCTTAAAAAAAATAGATCTTTTAAACACATTCCTCCTATTTAATTGAAATTTTGTATTTTTTGACCAATATCTCTCCAGTCTCCTCTCTCCGAGTCCCTTGTAACTACCATGCTACTCTCTACTTCTCTGAGTTTGACTTTTGTAGATTTCATGTTGGAGTGAGAATACCCGGTATTTATCTTTCCGTACTTGTCTTATTTTACTTTACATAATGTCCTCCAGGTTGTTGCAAATGACAGAATTTCCTTCTTTATTAAGGTTGAAGAGTATTCCTTTGTGTATATATACCATATTATATGTTCATCTGTTGTGAACACTTAGGTTGATTCCATATCTTGGCTATTGTGCGTAATGCTACAATGAATGTGAGAGTGAAGATGTCAGTTCGTATACTGAATTCATTTGTTTTGGATACACATCCAGTCGTGGGATTGCTGAATCTATTCTTTTTATTTTCAAATTTGTGATTCATCATAATTAGAGAGATTGTACTTTTAGTATTATTTCAAATTGACATATTGTACATATTTATGGGGTACAGTGTGATATTTTGATATATGTATAATGATCAAATCATGATATTAGCATATCTATCACCTCAATAATTTATCATTTCTTTGTGTTGGGAAAGTTTAAAATCTTCTTTTCTAGCTATTTGAAAATATGCAATACATTATTAACTGTAGTTACGCTACAGTGCTATAGAACTTATCCCTCTTATCTAGCTGTACTTTTGTATCCCTTAACCAACCTCTCCATATCTCTCCTCCTCTCTCTCTTCCCAGCCTTTAGTAACCAGTATTCTACTCTCTACTACTATGTGACCAAATTTTTAGCTTCCACATATAAGTGAGAATATATACTATTTGTCTTTCTCTGCCTGGTTTATTTCAGTTAACATAATGTCCTCCAGGCTCAACCATGTTGCCATGAATTATAGGATTTTCTTCTTTTTTAGGGTGGAACAGTATTCCATAATGTATATATACACCACATTTTCTTTATTCATCTCTTGATGAACACTTAAGTTGATTCTATATCTTGGCTACTGTGAATAGTATTGCAACAAACATGGGAGTGCAGATTGACATACTAATTTCCTTTCTATTTGATATATACTCAGTAGTGGGATTGCTGGATCACATGGTAGTTCCACTTTTAGTTTTTTGAGGAATCTCCCTACTGTTTTCCATAATGGCTGCACTAATTTACATTACCACCAACAGTGTATAAACTGTTTGTCTGCATCTTTGGTGGAATCTGTTATTCTTTGTCTTTTTGATAATAGCCATTCTAACTGGAGTGAGACGGTATCTCATTGTGGGTTTGATTTGCATTTTTCTGATTAATAGAAATGTTGAGCATTTGTTCATATACCTGTTGGCCATTTGTGTCTTCTTTTGAAAATGTCTATTCAGATCATTTTCTCATTTTTCAATTAATTTTTTTGCTGTTGTTTGTGCTTTTTATATATTAAATATATTAATTCCTTGTCAGACGAATAGTTTGCAAGTATATTCTCCCATTCTGCCAGTTGTCTCTTCACTCTGCTGTTTTCCTTGCAATGTGGAAGCTTTGTAGTTTTATATAATCCCATTTGTCTATTTTGTTGCCTGTGCTTTTGAGATTTTATCCATAAAATCTTTGCCCAGACCAATGTCCTGAAGCATCTTCCTTATGTTATCTTCTAGTAGTTTTATAGTTTTGTGTCTTACATTTAAGTCTTTAATCCATTTTGAGTTGAATTTTATATATGGTGAGAGATGGAATCTAGTTTTATTCTTCTGTGTGTGGATAGCCAGTTTTCCCAGCCTTTGTTAAAATCAGTTGGCTGTAAATACATAAATTTGTTTCTGGGTTCTCTATTCTGTTTCATTGGCCTATCTGTTTTCATACCACTATCAACAGAGTAAACAGGCAACCTACAGAATGGGAGAAAATACTTGCAAAGTATGCATCTGATAAAATTCTGATATCTATCATCTATAAGGAACTTAAACGAATTTATAAGAGAAAAACAAACAGCCCCATTAAAAAGTGGGTAAGATAGGCCGGGCGCAGTGGCTCATATCTGTAATCTCTGTACTTTGGGAGTCCGAGGTGAGTGTATAACCTGAGGTCAGTAGTTCGAGACCAGCCTGACCAACATGCAGAAACTTCATCTCTACTAAAAATACAAAATTAGCTGGGTGTGGTGGCACATGCTTGTAATCCAAGCTACTCGGGAGGGTGAGGCAGGAAAATCGCTTGAACCTGGAAGGCAGAGGTTGCAGAGAGCCAAGATCGTGGCACTGCACTCCAGCCTGGGTAACAAGAGTGAAACTCCATCTCAAAAAAAAAAGTGGGTAAGATAAAGTACATGAACAGACACTTTTCACAAGAAGACATACATGCGGTCAACTAGCATATTTTAAAAAGCTCAACAACAGTGATCATTAGAGAAATGCAAATCAAAACCACAATGAGATACCATCTCATATCAGTCAGAATGGATATTATTAAAAAATCAGAAAATAATAGATGCTGGTGAGGTTATGGAGAAAAAGGAACATTTATACATTCTTGATGGGAGTATAAAGTAGTTCAAGTTTTCTAGAAAGCAATATGGCAATTCTTCAAAGAGCTAAAAACAGAGCTACCATTCGACCCAGCAACCCCATTACTCCATATATACCCAGAAGAATATAAAATCATTCTACTGTAAAGGCAAATACCCACCTATGCTCATTGCAGCACTATTCATAATAACAAAGACATGGAATAAACCTAAATGTTCATCAATAGCAGAATGGATAAAGAAAATGTGGTACATACACACCATGGAATACTATGCAGCCATAAAAAAAAATGAGATCATGTCTTTTGCAGGAACATCGATGAAGCTGGAGGCCATTATCCTTAGTAAACTAACACAGGAACAGAAAACTAAATACCACATATTCTCATTTGTAAATAGGAGCTAGATGGTGAGAACTCATAAACACAGAAAGGGGAACAACAGACACTGGGGCCCACTTGAGAGTGGAGAGTGGGAGGACAGAGAGGAGCAGAAAAAAGTAAGTATTGAGTACTAGGCTTAGTACCTGTGTGATGAAATAATCTGTACAACAAATCCCTGTAACATGAGTTTACCTATATAGCAAACCTGCACAGGTACCCTTGAACCTAAAATAAAAGTTAAAACAAAAAAGAACAATAGTTATCACAATGACAGTAAATGGAATAATACCAAAAAAAGTAAAAATAAAAATTACTTAACTTTGTTCTTATGCTTTCCTCCAGTGGATAACATATCACTGCAATTTTATTAGTACATATTTATCCTTATCTCTAGACTTTATGTTAATTCCTTCTTTGTTGCTCGCTTTCAGATTCACTCTTTGTAATAATTTCAAATTTTTACTTCGGAAAGATCAATGCATCCATATGCCAAAAATAATGTTTAAGAAACAAAACAAAACTCCAAATATATACACATTTTAAAACTGTTGCCAGGAAATATTTAGGGCACTTCTATATCAATTTTCTGCCAAGAGATCTTACAATAGATTTTTACACCCTTCGAAATCATAGTTATCAATGTCCCTTTGATGACATTTTTGCAGGTTTTAAAAAAAGTCTGTATCTCTTTTATTTCTCTCTTTACTCCCTGTTCTGTTGGTTTCATGTCTCACTTTTGTCCATTTGGCTGAAATATAGCTCTTATGAGAAAGATGAAATAGATTTTTGAATATGGAATTTCTTCCACATTATTATGAAGGGTGCTTTAGAGTTTTAAAAGTATTTTCACATGAGACACCATCTTGATCCTAATCTCAATGCTATCATATAAATGAGTAAATATTTTTATATTTATCAATAAAGACATTGAAGGTCCATGGAAGTTAACTAATCTACCTAAGAACATGCACTTAACAATAAGTACTGAGACTCAAACCCACAGAAGCAAGAGATTTTGTCTGTTTGTAAGTGGAAGTAATGTGTTTTACCAATTCCTAGAATAGTACCTGGTACATAGTAGCTGTTCAATAAATATTTGCTGAATGGAGTTGAATGAAGTCAGATATAATATAAGTTACAATAGAAAATCCATAGGGAAGTATTGAAGTCAATGAGATCTGGACATAATTGTTGGTAGTGTCGTGGACTTGTTCTGTAACTTAAGTTATTTAATCTTTTTGATTCTCATGTTCTTCATTTAATTACTATAGTAACTGCATACATTTGGCATGGGACAGCTATATGGATTAAATTTGATTACATATGTAAAATTTTTTGCCAATCAGGGACACCAAATAGGAGTTACTTTTATTTTTTAAATTTGTTTTTATTTATTTTTGAGACTGAGTCTCACTCTGTTGTCCAGGCTTGAGTGCAGTGGTGCAATCATGGCTCACTGCAGCCTTGACCTTCTTGGACCCAAGTGATCCTCCCACCTCAGCCTCCTGAGTCACTGTGACTACAGGCACACGTGACCATGCCAGGCTAATTTTTGTATTTTTTTTGTAGAGACGGGGTTTCACGATGTTGCCCAGGCTAGTTTCAAACTCCTGACCCTTAGAAATCATAAATATCAATGATTATGATATTGCTCTAGTTATCCACCTGCCTCGGCCTCCCAAAGTGCTGGAATTACAGGCGTGAACCACTGCACTAGGCTGACTAGAAGCTAGGTTTAATATATGGTTATTAATGAATGGTTATTTCTATTACATACAAAATCATTTTTTTCATTTATTAGAAGTTCAAGTTGAGGAATAAAAAGCTCAAGTACACATGTAATAGAATGGTGCTCATTATTGTTTGTAAAATAATAAAATAATTTAACAAATCATAAAATAATGAAATTAATTAGAACTAAAGATATGATAGTTTGACTCAGGGGTAGGATAAAAATAATGTGAACCTTATCTGTATCTATAATCTAACTTCAACATAGGTGATTTTAAATCTGAACAACAGCAATGATAATTTTTAAAGATTGTGTCAATCATCATGAACTAAAATGAAATACACAACTCACTACTTTCAGAGTTAGTCTGTTCATAATGTTCTGTCTTTACTTTTATTTTTTGAAGTTGGAGCTTTTATTTCTGAATTAATTCTAAATTTGCTTCCTGGGTTGATATCCGGCACTCAGTAAAGAAGAGGCGTGATGGGATGGTCTATAAGAAAGCTGAAAGTATAGCTTTTTATAGATGAGTAATTTGAGGCAGAAAGAAACAAAATGACTTACTTGCCTGAGATAAAACAATGACTCAGGTTCCTAGCAGGAATAGAACATGAGCTCTGGATTTAAAGCTGCTCAATTTTACTCCAAGAAATTATTCTTCTCCCTGTACTTTCTTTACTAATGTGCAATATACATTGACACTTGACTGAGAGAATTTATTTTTTGATTTTGTTCGTCTTCTGTATGCATTTCACTGCCTAATTATCATGTAAAGATTGCTCTTCAAGATTCTACTAACCTTCACTTCTGTCTAAGAGCTGCTAATTTCTTAAGTTTGCTTTGACATGTAAGAAGCTTTTGCCACATTTTTGCTGCAATAATCATTTTCCTTTGTCAGTCTTATGAATCCTATATGTAAAAGAACATAAATACAAGCTATAAATGCATAAATGAGAGTTTTACATCCCCCCTTCATGTTGTCATTTATTGTATTTAAAAAAATAATTTTATTTAAGTTGTAGTCATATTTGTGGTGTTACTGATTTTCTTTTCCATTTTCTTTCCCATTCACTGACACAACAACAATTATAGGTTTGGGGGTCACAAAATTGTTGTTGTTGTTAAATAATTTTATCTAGTCATTTACAAAGCATTTCAAAACTTACATTTTGAAGGGCATAAATATACATTATCATGACTAATCATAAACAATAGTGTTACATTAAGAGAAGTGCAACTAGAAAACATGATTTCTAAGATTATCACAACCAGAATAACTGTGTTTCTAAAAATATGTTTTAAAAAATTATCCAGGTAATTTTTATTTTGTTAATGAAAGGCAAAATACATACTTTAGACCAAAAACCTACAAAATTTCAAGTATAGAGAATAAAAAAGCCTTAGCTCCATAATAGCTATTTCACAATTTTCATGTGATGATCAAATTATGTAAAGTTCGAAATGATCCAATCAATACAGAATACATGATACATGGTAGCCTCAAAATAAATAATAGTCTTCCCCTTTTCCATTTTTTGCACTTCTTCAGAAATGTAAAGAAATTCACATTTTCTGATAAAAGTGATATAAAATTGGATTGCTTGTAACACAAAGCATAAATGCTTGAGGTGATAAATACCCCATTTAGCCTGATATGATTATTATGTATTGCATATCTGTATGAAAATATTTCCTGTACCCCATAAATATATACATCTACTAGGTAACCACAAAACTGAAAATTAAAACTTTAATTTTTTAAAAAAAGTAATTTATGCTTACTGTGTAAACTTTGAGAAATCTAGAGGAGTTTAAGAAACTATTGAAATTCATGTACTCATACCAACTAGAGATAAAAACTTGTAATAACTTTGGGTGCCTTTTCAAACTTTTATGCATGTGTAAGTATTTTCATATATTGCAATATAATATTTTTTCAGCTCTAATATATATCATGTAAAAATTTAAGGAATAAAGAATTAATATCGAACTTCACAACAGAAATGCTAGGTGAAAGGAGACAATAAAAACTACAAGAAAGAATATGGGCTAAAGATTTTACGTTCATTAAAAAATATCACATAAACAAGAAAGTGTAAAAAAACTATCAGATTAAAATGCCTCATAACACTACTCAGACACACTATTTCAAAGCACTCTTGGAGGAAATATTTCAATAAGAAAAGAAATGATCAATATGATTATAAGTGACCAAATTAGTATGAATTATTTTTGTCTACAAAATAATGATTTGAAAACTATATCTCAAACAATCTGGAACCAAAACTTTAACACAGCAGTTCTCAAACGTTTTGGTCACAAGATTGATTGATTCTTAAAAATTGTTGAGGATGCCAAAGAACTTTTAAGTGGATAATGTCCATCAATGTTTACCATATTATGAATTACAAATTAAAACAGAAATTGTAAAAATACATATTTATTAAAAAGTATAACATTAAATCAATTTTAGGTTACATAAAGATGTGTCTTATGAATAAATATCCAAAGCAGATAAATTTAAGGATTGACACTGTTTCAGAGTTTTGCAAATATTTTAACAGTAGGAAACAGCTAGATTCTCATTCCAGTCTGCTGTGATATATGTCATGTAGCCTCCGGAAAAAATACACTGTATACTCAGGAATGAAGCAGAGTGAAAAAGGCAGATAAATACTTAATATCACTGTGAAAAAAATTTGGACCTGGTATACACTTTGAAAGTGTCTTGGGCACCCCTAAAAGGCTGCAGACCACAGTCTAATTCAAATAAAACAATTCCTGTAAAGCAGTAACATCCAATTAAAAATTTAATAAAACCTAGGATATATTAGCAACATGACCCAAAATGTAACTAACAATTAATCTAACCAAGGATTCACAATACATGTATAGAAAAAACTGTAGACGTCTCTAAACAGGGCATAAAAGCAGCTACGAATAAATGGAAAGATGTGCTATAGTAATGAATGACATAATGGAATAATAAAAGCTGGATTACTACTTACATTTCATGAAATGCCATTGAAAACTCAAGTTGAAATTTTGGGGGAAACGTGACAAATGAATTCTAAGTTTTTATGAAAGTATAAAGGTTCATGATAAAGTAATTTAGAAAAAAGAATACTAAAAAGATGATATTTGCCTATTCAGAAATTAAGTCATGCTACGATTTGGATATAGTTTGGCCCCATCAAGTCTAATGATATTGGATTCCCAGTGGCGGAGGTGGGGCTTGGTGGGAGATGTTGGGTGGGTGGGGCACAGATCCTTCATAAATGGCTTGGTGCCATTCTCATGGGAGTGAGTTCTTGCTCAGTTAGTTCCCTGAGATAACTGATTGTTAGAGAGAGCCTAGCGCCACCTCTACCCTCTCTCTTGCTTCCTATCTCACCATGTGATCTCTGCTCACTGCTCCCCTTCACCTTCCACCATGATTGGAAGCATTCTGAGGCCCTCCCAGAAGCAGATGCTGGCATCATGCTTGTTGCACAACCTACAGAGCTGTGAGCCAAATAAATCTCTTTTTAAATAAATTACCCGGCCCCAGGTACTCCTTTATAGCAACACAAAGTCATATTAAGCTATTGAGTCATAAACTATATTAATAAAGAGTAACATAGAATTACTGGATTACTGGAAGAAACTCTACTTGGTCATAATATACAGGTGTTTTTTTACACATTGATTTAATCTACAGATTACTATTTCCATCCCAATTTTAGCATTGAATTTCTATATTTGTTGTACATTTTTAAAAGATTCTGTTATCAAAGTTATACAGCCTTAATAAATGGAATTTGATAATTTTTCTAAGAATTGAAACTTTCTTAAAAACATTGATATGACCTAGTCTTTAGAAGTTTAGAACTCACTTGTAAAACAAACTTGTTCTGAGGTTCTTTTTAATGGTAGATTTTAACTAATATTTATGATTATGTTACTAGTAATAGGTCTATTTAAGTTTTTGACATGTTTTGTTAGGAACCATGTAATTCCTTTAGATTTTCAAATGTGGTACCATAGAATTACATGCATTATAAAATGAGAAGTATTTTAATCCTTACCTACATTATGTTGTGTCGTTGTGTCACTATTCTTTCTTCTTCTTTTTTTTTTTTTTGGAGACAGAGTTTCACTCTTGTTGCCCCAGCTGGAGTGCCATGGCGCAATCTCGGCTCACTACAACCTCCTCTTCTCTGGTTCAAGGGATTCTCCCACCTCAGTTTCCCTAATAGCTGGGATTACAGGTATGCGCCACCGTGCTTGGCTAATTTCATATTTTTAGTAGAGACGGGGTTTCTCCATATTGGTCAGGCTGGTCTCGAACTCCCGACCTCAGGTGATCTGCCTGCCTTGGCCTCCCAAAGTGCTGGGATTACTGGTGTAAGCCTCTGTGCCCAGCCCAAGTTGTGTCACTATTCTTATTCTTAATTTTACACACAATGATATTTTATTTTTTTCTTGTTCCAACTTGTAAGCCTTAAAAAATCTTTTTAAATATTCTGTTTATTTTAGTTTTTGTTGGTGTTTTAGTCTAATTCATTTAGTCACTTAACTATATTTTATCTATATAAATTTTCTTTTTCTAGGGTTTTTTGTTTCAATTGTGTTTTTATTTTTTTCTACAAGGATTATATTATTTACTTTTATTCCTTTTTCAGTAATAAAGAAAACATTAAGATATGCATTTTTTACTGAGTGTAACTTTTGATGACTCCCATTTATTTTTGTATGGAATATTTTCCTTCTGTCTGCTTTTAGATAGGTTTTTAATTTCTATTTTTTCTTTCCTTTTTGAAATATTCCAAGTGTACATTCTGGTCATCTTTTGACTTATTTTAACTTTATTGGATCATAAACTGCATTTATACTATAAGACTTTCCGTGGAATTTTCATAGATTTTGAATAATGTTTACTTATTCATTAATTCATTCAACAAATAATATGAAGTAATGAGCCTTATAATAAGACTTGGTTGGGGTAGAAATGGGGAGGGGAGACCTAGTTGGATACAGAGAGGATTTCACTTAGATGGATTAGTACAATCATGCATCTCTTAACAATAAGTATATGTTTTGAGAAATGTATCATTAGGTTATTCTATTGTACAAACATCATAGAATGTACTTGCATAAACCTAGACAGTACAGCCTACTACACACTGAGGCCATATGGTATAACTTATTACTCTTGTGCTACAAACCTGTATACATGTGACTTTACTGTAGACAATTGTAACACAATTGTAAGTAATTGTGTATCTAAACATATGTTTAGAAAACATAGAAAAGGTAAAGGAAAATAAGATTTTATAATTTTATATTACCGCTGTTGTATATGTGGCCCATCATAAACCAAACTATTATTAATGTGGCACATGACTGTACGCATCGAAGTGAAAAGTATGAAAGACCTGGAGACTAGAAGTCTGAAATCAAGGTGTCAGCAGGGCCTTCCTGTGCCTGAAGCCAGCAGGGGATGATCTTCCTTGCCTCTCCCTAGCTTCCAGTGGTTTGCTTGCAATCCTTGGCATTCCTTCCTTTGCAGCTGTGTAACTACAATCTCTGCCTTTGTTGTCACATACAATTCTCCCTATGTCTTCACATGGCTGTTTGTTTTTAAGAACACCAATTATATTGGATTAGTAGCCCACCCTACTCCAGTATAGCCTTATCTTCACTGATTACATCTGGAATAACCTTATTTCCAAATAAGGTTAGTTCTGAAGTCCTGGGTATTAAATAATTTAACATATCTTTCTGTAGGGGGACACAATTCATCCCCAAACAAAGGCATGTTTCTACTTTTTGCCATTGCCAGGAAATATACTGATCTTCTAAATATTACTGGGCCATTAACTCAATTTTGACAGAAACCTGTAACAACATCTAACCCACTGTGCATCTACAACTGCATCAACCCAGCCTTTATTTTTGTCACATTCCTTTAGAAGTCCTATTCTTGGCTCATAAGAAAAATTAGTTCTGCTCTTATATGCTAGGTATATAACACTCTCGTGCTTCGATTTTGAGAATTCAGAGCTAAAAATAAAACAAAAAGTAAGGCTGGGCGCAGTGGCTCACACCTGTACTACCAGCACTTTGTAAGGCTGAGGCGGGTGAATCATCTGAGGTCAGGAGTTCAAGACCGGCCTGGCCAATATGGCAAAACCCCGTCTCTACTAAATATACAAAAAATTAGCCAGGCATGGTGGTGGGTGCCTGTAATCCCAGCTACTCAAGAGGCTGATGCAGGAGAATTGATTAAACCTGGGAGGCAAAGGTTGCAGTGAGCCTGGATTGTGCCATCGCACTCCAGCCTGGGCAATAAGAGTGAAACTGCGTCTCAAAAAAAAAAAAAGTAATGTCTATTGAGCTCAGCATCCCATCTAGTGCTTGATCATCCACCATAGCACCATAGCACCAAAGCAGTTGTTTCTGACGTTTTTGATTGTGCAGATTTTGTTCTTATTATCAAAGCTGTTCATTGCTCTCTACTTGATATAGGGGTGATGCTAGGATTCAATTATTGAAGAAATCATTCAAGGCCATCCAGAAGTACATAGTCTAAATGTTGGAAACCATTGAAAATTTTAAAAAAAGAAAAAAGAGAGGAAAGAAACAAAGAATCAAAGAACCAAAGAACCAAAGAAAGAAAGAAAGGGAGAGAGAGAGAGAAAGACCGCATCTGCCTGCCCTTTAAGATACTTCGAAATCTTACAAACTGAGTGTTCTCTGTATTACAGTAGCTCTCTTTTCTCTATTGCAATAGTCTCTCCTTATCTAAGTCCAGATTTGTTTTTTGTTTGATACCAAACATTATGGAATTACCTTGGCTCTATCTCACTTTGATGTGACACTAATATCTTAGGTTAGCCTTTAGTTTATTTTAGCTTAAATTTTAAGCTAACCTGATCAAATCTAAGTAAACTTGAATCTCTTGACCCAAGTTTAGTGTTTTTAAATGTGCTTCTCCCTTAATGTTTGGTTAAATGAAATACTGGAGGACCTGACAATAAATTTAGAAATAACTCCCATCTTAAAGAAATATTGCCACTTAGCATGTTTCTACACAAGCAATGAGAAGCCTGCAGAGTGGGCTTGTAAGTGCAAAGGACAACTGTGATAAGAGCTGAGGCATGAAAAAAAATTTTCAAGGCTCTCCAGAGCCTAAAATCCTGTTATTTATTCATTTAAGTTCTGACAATTATACTAATAGATTTTATTTTTAACATGACTTCACATTTCTACTGAGAACTAGCCCTCAATGCATTTATTTGGTAATACATTTGTAAAATAACTTGTATAGAAAACCTCTAGGACTTTTACAAAATATTCTTCCAGGCCACTGCACCAAGTAGAGAACTGGTATCATTGTCAAGAACATATTTAAAAGAAATATTTTTTGAGATGTTGAAATGTATGATTAGTTTTATCCCCTTGCAATTTTTAAAATAATTATTTGTTCATTAAAAGTCACTGTTTGAGTCTCCCAATATGTAAGCAATATAATATCATATACACTAAAATAATGTTTATTTCTTAATAATATTAAGAAATATTTCAGATTTGTGGCAGTATTTTTAAAATTGTGATAAAATCTATGTTACCTAAAATTTACCACTTAAATCATTCTAAGTATAAAGTTTATCTTAATCATTTTAAGTGTACACAATCATTTTTAAGTATACAGAGGTGCTAAGTATAGTTATTTGGTTGTGCAAGCAATTTCCATAATTTTTTTCGACTGCAAAACTAAAACTCTATACCCATTAAACAACATCGCCCCTTTTTCCTCTCTCCCTTACCCATTGAAAATGACCATTGTACTTTCCGTTTTTATGAGTTTAGCTACTCATATCAGTGGAATCACACAGTATTTATCTGTGACTGGCTTATTTCATGTAGTATAATGGCCACAAGGTTCATCCACGTTGTAGCATATACCATTTTTTTTTCCTTTCTAAACCTGAATAATATTCTGTTGTAAGTGTATTTCCAGGACTAAGGAAAGGTGTTTTGTTTATCCATTTATCTGTCAATGGACAGCTAAGTTGCTTTCACTTGAGCACTGTGAATAATGATCCTCTGAAGGTGGTAGTATTTTAAACCAGGGATGGTGACATGGTTTGGCTATGTCCCCACCCAAATCTCATCTTGAATTGTAGTTCCCATAATCGCCACACGTAATGGAAGGGGCTCAGTGGGAGGTAAATAAATCATGGGGGTGGTTCTTCTATGCTGTTTTCATGATAGTGAGTGAATTCTCACTGAGATCTGAAGGTTTTTTAGGGGCTTTCCCCCCTTTGCTCAGTACTTCTTTCTGCCACCATGTGAAGAAGGGCATATTTGCTTCCCCTTGGAAGGGAATCATTATGGACCATGATTGTAAGTTTCCTGAGACCTCCACAGCAATGCAGAACTGTGAGTCAATTAAACCTCTTTCCTTTATAAATTATCCAGTCTCAGGTATTTCATCATGTCTTGGGTATTATAACATAGCAGCGTGGAGAGACCCAATCTGAAAGTCGGCAATTACAAAGACGACAGGTGGATAAATCCACAAAAATGGGAAGAAACCAGTGCAAAAATGCTGCGAACACCCGAAATCAGAATGCCTCTCCTCCTACAGGGGATCGCAGCTCCTCATCAGCAAGAGAACAAGGCTTGACGGAGGATGAGTGTGATGAACTCACAGAATCAGGCTTCAGAAGGTGGATAATAAGAAACTTCTGTGAGCTAAAAGAACATGTTCTAACCCAATGCAAAGAAACTAAGAACCTTGAAAGAAGATTT
>PVKP010039081.1:0-20422 GCA_004027715.1 Plecturocebus donacophilus
AGGGGAGGGGAGGGAAAAACTTGAATCACAATCCAAATCTTTCATCATTGCCTTCCTCTCTCAACTATTAAGAATTTTTTTTTGTTTTGAGAGTTTTATTCTGTTGCCCACACTGGAGTGCAGTGGTGCAATTAGAGCTCACTGGAGCCTTGAACTCCTTGCCTCAAAGAGGACTACAGGCACACGCCACCATGCCCTGCATGTGCGTGCGTGCGTGCGTGTGTGTGTGTGTGTGTGTGTGTGTGTGTGTGTGTGTGGATCAAGTCTTGCTATGCTGTCCAGGTTGATCTTGACCTCCTAGCCTCAATCTCAAAGCACTGGGATTACAGGCATGAACCACCATGCCCAGCCAAGACAAAAATTTTAAGTTCCCTAAATTCTCATTCACTATCATTCTGCACAAAACATCCATTTCTAAAATTTCCCACATAATTCAGTTTTTCCTGATGACAGCATTAGAATACCTCACACTCTAATATAAATAAAAAGATCATTCCAAACTCTTCAAAGTTAACTACAACAAGAAACAGGAACAAAACAAAAAGGCAAAAAACAAAAATTATACTTAGACTTAAAGCAAGTTTAGTGATAAATTCAGAAATTTCCTTTTTCTCAAAATACCACCAGCTTTTGTTTGTTTGTTTGTTTTTCTGAGACAAGGTCTTACTCTGTCGCCCAGGATGGAGTGCACTGGTGTGATCCTGGCTCATTACAACATTTGCCTCCTGGGTTCAAGCAATTCTTGTGCCTCAGCCTCCCCAGTAGCTAGGATTATGGGCACATGCCACCACACCTGGCTAATTTTTGGATTTTTAGTAGAGATGGGGTTTCACCATGTTGACCAAGCTGGCCTCTAACTCCTGACTTCAAGCAATTTGCCTGCCTCGACCTCCCAAAGTACTGGGATTGCAGGGGTGAGCCACCACGCCTAGTACTGTACATACTTACATACAATTTTTTTTGCCAGTTTAACATCTCAGAACCCTCTTTTCAGAAACTGCAGAAAACAAAATAGTTTTGCAACCAACCTTTAAAGTTATCGAATAACCAAAAGTGATAATATAAACAAACAAGAATTTGAACTCACTTATACTCAACATTCATTGTTTAAGTCAACACTAGGAAAGGGTAAAAGTAAACAACAGAAACTTGCTCCCTAATACAGGAGGAAATCTCTTGGCCAGTGAAGCAATACTAAAGCACAGACATTCTGCTTACATTAGCTGATTAAAAAGAAAAGGGGAAAAAGCAAAACAAAACACAGACCTGTTTACCCATATAAAGTTATAGTGATGAACATCTGTAATGATTACATGAAACCACCTATCTAAAGTGCTCAGCACATGTGCCTGGTCCCCAAGTGTTTAATGTTAGCTTGTATCCATGCTCATTTCATTCAATACAAGGCTACTTAATTGCTCTGCGCCTCTGCTGCCTCATACAAAACAGAGACGACAGTAGTCCCTACATCATAGGATTATTAGGACTGAGAATGTTTTCAAGGCACTTAGAGCAACATTAATTGTCAATATTATCCTTAGTGTCCTCGAAAAGGAAGGTCAGAGGTTTACAGGGCTGGGATCTAAACCCAGTCATTCCAAAGCACTAGCATCTCATTTCCTCAGACTCCGGGATTGCTCAGGAAATGCCCAGGGCAGAAGGAACCCAAGGACTCGGTCCCTTTTGGAGGCTCAGCCTGCTCCAGAACTTGCAGCTCTAGGGTCCTCAGCCCCATCACCCAAACCTCACCAAAAAGCTATAGGCAGGGCACGGTGGCTCACATCTGCAATCCCAGCACTTTGGGAGCCTGAGGCAGGCGGATCTCTTCCAATCAGGAGTTTAAGACCAGCCTGGCCAACATGGTGAAAACCTGTCTCTACTAAAAATACAAACAAATTAGCCGGGCATGGTGGCGCACACCAGCTACTCAGAAGGCTGAGACAGGAGAATCATTTGAACCCAGGAGGCTGAGGTTGCAGTGAGCCAGGATCCCTCCACTGCATTCCAGAGCGAGACTGTCTCAAAACAAGAACAAAAAAAACTATTGCTCTTTGAATTTGTTTGCCAACTACTGGTTTGTCTTTTCAAAGGGGGCTTGAGGGAAGTTTTACAATCATGTAAAACGAATAATAACGCAGCAGCAACAGCAGCAGCCTCTCTCATGCACGCAACAATCCGTTCCAAGGGCTGTCACAGATTCTGTGACGATGGCACGGATTCTCCCAGCCTGTAAGGTCGTATTACTGTTATTATTGTTTTTCTCCTCTGTAGCAGTCGGGAAACTTGGACTCTAAGAAATAAATTGCCCAAGGTCACAGCTCCTTAGCGGTGAGGACGGGGTCCATACCGAGGTATAATTTCTTTCTTTCTCTCTTCCTTTTTTTTTGAGACAGTGTCTTGTTCTATTGCCCAAGCTCGATGGAGTATAGTGGTATGATCACAGCACAATGCAGCCTCAACCTCTTGGGTTCAAGTGATCCTACTGCCTTAGCTTCCCGAGTAGCTGGAACTACAGAGGCGCACACTACCAGACTGGCTAATATTTGTATTTTTTGTAGAAACTGGATTTTGCCCAGGCTGGTCTTGAACTCCCGACTTCAAGCAATCCTCCCACCTCAGGCTCCCAAGTGCTAGGATCACAGGCATGAGCCACTGCAACAGCCCCAGGTAATTTCAAAGCCAGTATTCTTAACTATCTCACCAAATCGAATGTGGAAAAGAGAAAAAGGGAATAGTACTTTTAAAAAAGAGTAATATAGAAAACCCAATCAAAATTCATTTCCCAATTAAGTTACTGCTTAGTAAATGAAAATATTAAATAAAGAATCAGCTACTGCTCCACATGGCAAGGAAGCGTACTTCAGTGCTGACAACCCCATTACTCAGTTTAACTGTGATATGCGGATGGCTCCAGTGACCACTGCCACTGTATTTATAGTTTGTGATGTGTATAAACAAAATCATTTCTCATGCCTATAGCAGCATCTACTGCAGGCCTTTGTTACTTACAATTAAATCTCTGTAAATATTTAAATCTCATGGTCACAAAAAAAGATGAGTCAACCATCTAAGAATGACTGGTCACCAGTTCCCAAAACACAATTTCCAGCATCACGACCACCAGCCCCATTAGGTCTAACTTCCAGATGAATAATTCTTAAAATGTACAGTCAAATAAAAAACAATAGAACTGAGAGCCCAGAAATAAACCTTAATACTGACAGTCAACTAATTCTGCCAAGATGATTCAACTAGGAAGGAAGAGTCTTTTTAACAAATGTTGGTAGAACTGGATATTCAAATGCAAAACAATTAAGTTGGACCCTTTCCCTATGCCACAAACAAAAATTAACTCATTAAGGATGGCCGGGTGCAGTGGCTCACACCAGTAATCCCAGCACTTTGGGAGGCCAAGGCCGGAGGATTACTTGAGCCCAGGAGTTGGAGGCCAGCCTGGACAACACAGTGAGATCCCATCTCTACAAAACATCAAAAAGTTAGCCAAGCAGGATAGCACCTCCCAGCTATAGGGGAGGCCAAGGCAGGAGAATCACTTCAGCCTGAGAGGTTAGGGCTGCAGTGAGCCATGCCTGTGCCACCACACTCCAGCCTGAGAAACAGAGCAAGAGTCTGTTTAAAAAAATTAAGTAACTCAGAATGGATCAAAGGCCTAAATGTAAGAACTATGAAATTCTTAGAAGAAAATAGGGCCAACACAGTAACTCAAGTCTGTAGTCTCAGCACTTTGGGAGGCCAAGGAGAGAGGATCGCTTGAGTCCAGGAATTCTAGACGAGCCTGGACAACATGGTGAAACCCCGTCTCTACAAAAAATACAAAAATTAGCCAAGCATGGAGGCACGCATCTGCAGTCTCAGCTACTCCAGGGGCTGAGGTGGGAGGACAGCTTGAGCCCAGGAGGTTGAGGCTGCAGTGAACCATGATCGCACCACTGCACTCCAGCCTGGGTGACACAGAGAGATCTTGTCTCGAAAAAAGAAAGAAAGAAAGCAAATAAGAATTCATCTTCATAACCTTTGGTTAAACAAAAGTTTCTTAGACATAAGAACAAAAGCACAAGCAACAAAATACAGAGTTCATCAAATTTTAAAATTTTGTGCTATAAATGATACCACCACGAAAGTGAAAAGCCAAAGTCATAGAATGAGAGAAAACATTTGCAAATAATTTATCTTATAAGGGACTGGAGTCTAGAACACATGAAGAACTCTTAAAACTCAATAATAAGATAAATAACCCAATTTAGAAATGGGCAAAAGATCTGAATTAATGTTTCTCCAAATATATACCAATGGCCAATGAACATATAAAATGATGCTCAATATCATTAGTCATTAGAAAAATGTAAATCAAACCATTAGAAAAATATAAATCAAACCAAAATCAGATACCACTTCACCTCCACTAGGATGGCTATTATAAAGACATTAAGTGTTGGCAAAGATTTAGAGAAATTAGTACCTTCATACATAGCTGGTGAGAATGTAAAATGCAAGAATCTCTTTGAAAAGCAGTTAAATATAGCTACCATGCCTCAGCAATTCCACTCCTAGGTAAATACCCAAGAGAAATGAAAACATACATCCACACAAAAACCTGTACACAAATGTTGATAGCAGCATTATTTACAACAGTTAACATGTGGAAACAACCCAAACGATCATCAGCTGATGCATGGGTTTAAGTAAAGCGTGGTATGTTCCATTAAAGGAATGAAATACTGACACATGCTACAACACGGATGAACCCTGAGAACATACGAAGTTAAAGAAGCAGTAATAAAAGACTGTACATTATATGGTTTCATTAATAGCAAATGTCTACAACAGACAAGTCCACTGAGACAGCAAGTAGATTAACAATTGCCGGAGCTTTGAGGGAATTTGGGAGGGAATTGGGAGTGACTGATAATAAACACAGAGGTGACAAAAATTAAGTTGCCATGATGGTTCCACAACTCTGCAAATAAACTAAAAACCCCTGAATTGCACACTTTAAATGACTGGGCTGTAAGCTACGTGAAACTACTTTTTACTTTATAAATAACTTATTTAGTTTAAAAATAAACTAATATAGCTCTTTCAGGATAAGTTTTTAAGAAACAGACACTCATCATAAATAATAATTCTAAAATCACTTGGTTGGACATCTCTGGCCACTGGAGAAGTAAAAGTGTGGACATCTCTCCAATGCCAATTTAAGAATAAAAATAAAACTAGGACTTTTTTTGGAACACCTGTTAATTTAAATAGGAATAAAGTATCCCCAAAGGCAAATTCCCAGGACTTTAGGAACTGAAATTGCTTCATGTGTTATCTTATTAGTCTGCTATAAAACGCTTTGTAAAGTTTACATAAAGTATTTTGTAGATCTTTCAACTTTTACTTTTTTTTTCTCCGAGATGGAGTCTCGCTCTGCCATCCAGGCTGCAGCGCAGTGGCGCAGTCTCCTTCAAGTGATTCTCCTGCCTCAGCCTCCCGAGTAGATGGGACTACAGACACCTGCCACCACGCCCGGCTAATTTTTGCATTCTTAGTAGAGACGGCGTTTCACCATATTGGCCAGGCTGGTCTCAAACTCCCGAGCTTGTGATGTGCCCGCTTGGCCTCCCAAAGTGCTGGGATTATAGGCATAAGCCACCACGCTCAGTCCCAACTTTCACTTTTCTTAAGAGAGCACACATTTGAAATGGCTGAATCGTAGCACCAGAGCAGTCATTTCTCCAGCAATTTCCTTGTCTTGTACCTAAGCGGCCCTTTGAACAATACTTCCTAATAACCCACAGCCAGCTGGAGCACTTGACAAAGACTGATCTGACAGTTTAATCTTAGCACCATTCTTTTAGGAGTGGTGTACCCTTTTTTCTGGCTCCACTCACCTCACTACACTTCAGTTAAGAAAAATCTACATTTACATACGTAAATTGTGGGCAATTGTTGATAAAATAAATTACACCACGTTTTCATCAGCTGTGCAACCAAACTGATGTCTCCTTTGTAATGCAAAAATGGGCTAAATCTGTTAATTCCAAACGCACTTCTAAACACATCACACACTACCACCACTACCACCACAAAGGGCAGGGATGAGATCAAAATGAAAACAAAACACAAATACAATTATTTGTGCTAGCAAATACAAGTATAAAATATGATGAATCACACATATTTAGGTTTGCTAAAATAAGCTTTAAAGTTGTTGAATGAAAAACAAATGCTCCCAACAATATCCCCTACCCTCCACCCTATTATTATTCTATTGCAGTAACCACTGGTGGCAATTTCTAGGGTATCTTTAAAACTCTCAGAATTCTTAATTCTGTATATATGTATCTACAGACATGAATACATACGTGTCTTTCAAACTGGAAACCATAAGTGAGTTCATCACAGACACAGCGTTCTCTAACCTCTTCTTTTTACAACCCCTACTTAACAGTTATCTTGGCTACCTGTTCCTTTCTGCACGTACAGATTTATTCTTTTTTCTTTACTATGGTAAAACACACATAACATCAAAATCATCATCCTAAACTTTGTTAAGTGTAGAGTTCAGTAGTGTTAAGTATATTCATGTTGTTGTGCAGCAGATTTCTAGAACTTTTTCACTTTGCAGCACTGAAACACTATACCCACTAAACACGAGTTCTCCCTCCCACCTCCCCTGCGCCCCTGGCAACCACCTTTCTACTTTCTGTCTCTATGATTTTGACTACTTTAGACACTTCATGTGAGTGGAATCACACAGTATTTGCCCTTTTGTGACTTTTATTATGTACTTTTATTTCACTTAGCATAATATCCTTGAGGTGCATCCACATTGTAGTATGTGACAAGTTTGCCTTCCTCATTAAAGCTGTATAATATTCCATTGTTAATTTCATTCTTTGTAATGGCAACATGATATTTCATTGTATAGAAGGCTAGTCACTTTTTTTCCTTCAAAGCTACTGCAAATCAGGCTAGTAACTTTTTATTTTAAATTAGTCTTCATTATCAGTGCTCAATTAAGATGTTCCATGTTTACTTCTGATACAAGAAATAAAAGAATTGCTAGATCCAAGAAGATATTTAATTATGATTCAGAGATTATGCCAAAATAAATTCTCCGTAAGTGAACACACACAAATTCAGAAAAGTAGATTTTTCTTTTACCTTTCTTTTTTTTTTAACTTTGTCAATTAAAACTCTCTCATTTTGAACTATACTGTTTTTTTTTTTTTTTGAGACAGAGTCTTGCTCTGTCGCCCAGGCTGGACTGCAGTGGTGTGATCTTGGCTCACTGAAACCTCCCCTCTTTGGTTCAAGCAATTCTTGTGCTTTAGCCCCCCGAGTAGCTGGGATCACAGTCACAAGCCACCGTGTCTGGCTGAATTGCAGTTCTTAAATTATGAGTAAGACTGAGCTTTTTCTCACATTTGTTGGCATTTGCATTTTTTTCCTAAACGATCCTTAACCTTTTAAATGTTTCTGTGATGTGTCCTTTCTGTTGATTTATAAGAACACTCCGCAAATTAGGTCAAGTGGATCTCTGTTCTACGAATCATTGTGTGTCATTTGAGTTGTTTATTTTGGCTTACAGATCTTGTGTCATGCTTAGAAAAACCTTGGCTGTTCTAAAATTATTTTAAAAGTTCACCTATCTTTTCTCAATTCTTCTTGACGACTTCTTTTTAACCCCTTTTATCATGGTTAAATATTGGATCTACACATTACTTATTTTAATGGAAAGGGTGTGGAGCAAACTTCAAATGAAGCTTATTGACAACTTGGAATTTGGATATCAAATTGGGGATATCCAATTGGGGGACAGCGACACTCCTCCCCATAACTACAACATCTAGCATTTATGAACTCACACTGCAGGCCAGCCACTGTTCCAAGTGCAAAATCCTATGAAGGAGATCCTAGGGATTACCCCATTTTACAGAGGTACAAACTAAATGACAGACAGATGAAGTAATGATCAAGGGCACATCACCAGCAAACGGCTGAGAACATACCAGACTCAGGCTTCCTATCATTAGAATTGGCCCTTAACTTCTCAGCTACACTGCCTCTGAACTATATGAACAAAAAGGCCTAAAAAATGCACATCAAAAATATGTTTAAATTAATTCTCAGTAGAAAGCATGTTTATCCTTTTCCTCCCATCAAATATGTTAATGAGTAGCTTAAGCACTATATCTTTTTAATGTTTTTTCTTGAGACAGATTCTCACTCTGTTGCCCAGGCTGGAGTGCAGTGGCATGATCTCAGCTCACTGCAATCTCTGCCTGCCAGATTCAAGCGATTCTCCTGCCTCAGCTTCCCAAGTAGCTGGGATTACAGGCACATGCCACCACGCCCAGCTAATTTTTGTATTTTCAGTAGAGGCAGGGTTTCACCAGGTTGGCCAGGCTGGTCTCAAACTCCTGACCTTGCTTGGGTGATCCGCCCACCTCCGCCACTGAAAGTGACAGGATTACAGGCACTAATCAACACAACTGGTCCTAAGTACTAAAGCTTAATATGACACTTCTTGGTAATATTTAAAGCGTAAACTACTTCTAAAATACAACCTGCCATCTCTAAGTACAACGTGCCATCTCTAGGTCAAGTTATGTATGTATGTCAATTTGGATGCTGTGGTGGAATTATCTACCTTCCTTGTTTGTGTCCTTTTTAATCTCTATAGCTGTGTGCACTATTGGAAACAAGATTCAAGTTCATGCTGCAGGATTTCTAAGCTGTATGAAAAAAATCACTAAGTCCTAACTAATCAGTGTTTCTTTTTTGTTTGTTTTTTTGAGACGGAGTCTGGCCCACGCTGGAATGCAATGGCACTATCTCGGCTCACTGCAACCTCTGCCTCCCAGGTTGAAACGATTCTCCTGCCTCAGCCTCCTGAGTAGCTGGGATTATAGGCGCCCACTACCACACCCTACTAATGTTTGTATTTTTAGTAGAGACGGGTTTCACCATGTTGGCCAGGCTGGTCTTGAACTCCTGACCGCAGGGGATCTACCCACTGTGCCCAGCCCAGTGTTTCCTTTCTTTTTTTTTTTTGAGACAGTCTAGCTCTGTCATCCAGGCTGGAGTGCAATGGCACAATCTTGGCTGGCTACAACCTCCGCCTCCCGGGTTCAAGTGATTCTCCCACCATCATGCCGGGCTTAACTTTTTTTTAATTTTTGTAGAGACAGGGTTTCACCATATTGGCCAGGCTAGTCTTCAACTCCTGAACCCAGGTAATCTGCCTGCCTCGGCCTCCAAAAGTGGTGGACGATAGGCATGAGCCACCGCACTGGCCCCAGTGTTTCTTTTCTGGGCAGTATCACTGCATGCCCCAGGGGCCAGGTACATCCTTGGTAGTAAAGGCAGGGGCAGTGTTTTTACAAAGACTGGTGAGTGCTACCAGCAACTTGGGGTAAGTACCAGCTATGCACAGGACTCCCTAACTGTTTCACAAATATCAGGAAAGGAGAATAAAAGGATAATGGTGAGAACGGAAGAGGAGGGCTTCCTCTTTCTCTTTCTCTCTCTGTCTCTCTCTTTGTAAAGACAGGGTCTCACTGTCATCCAGGCTGGGGTGTAGTGGCACAATCATGGCTCACTGCAGCTTCAACTTCCCAGCCTCCGTGATCCTCCCATCTCAGCCTCCAGAGTAGCTGGAACTACAAGCGCACATCACCATGCCTAGCTAATATTTGTATTTTTTTGTAGAAACGGGGTTTCACTATGTTGCTCAGGCTGGTCTCAAACTCTTAGGCTCAAGCGATCCGCTCACCTCAGCCTCCCAAAGTACTGGGATTAAAAGGAAGAGCCATCTCCCCGCCAGTTGCCAGTGCTCTCTAAACAATCAGAGAATACCCTCAAACAATCCATAATGAAGGGCAGATGGAATGAGCATTGGTGTTCCTCTCAAGCACTGAGTCCTGCTATCTGCCACACCCCCTGCAGTAAAAAAGAAGAAGTCAGAGACTCAGCCCTGCTGGACCTCTTGCTCACAAAAATATGCCACTGGCTGGGCACTGTGGCTCACCCCTGTAATCCCAACACTGTGGGAGGCAAATGCGGGCAGATCACAAGGTCAAGAGACTGAGACCATTGTGCCAACATGGTGAAACCCCGTCTCTACTAAAAACACAAAAAATTAGCTGAGTGTGGTGGCGCGAGCCTGCAGTCCCAGCCTGCAGTCCCAGCTGCTTGGGAGCTAAGACAGGAGAATGGCTTGAACCTGGGAGGCCCTCTGCTGAGACTGCACGACTGCACTCCAGCCTGGTGACACAGCGAAACTCTGACTCAAAAAAAAAAAGCAATCCCGTGGCAAACCTCATTCCTCCCTGCCCCATCAGAAGGAAATAATTTATAGCTTCATGCTTTTCAAAGCCTTCAACCAGAAGCTGCTGCTGGGGAAAATGATTTGCATAAAGTGCCTCACTGGTTACACTAGCTCTGTCTAAACGGCCTCATAGCCCTTCGACCTGCAACTTCCACCAACTACACTAACGGTGAGATAGTACAGGCTTACAAACCGCTTTCTGTTCAACGCTATCATCCACGCATAGAACAGAACTTTCTGGAAAATAACTTAAGCAACAGCTTGGGAGTTTAAGAGAAGGAAGGAAACAAAAAGTTTAAACTGATTTTATGGCAACAAAATACAGCATAAAAACTCAATCCAAAGCTGGACATGGTGGCTCATGCCTGTAATCCCAGCATTTTGGGAGGCCAAGGCAGGTGAGCTGACTGAGGTCAGGAGTTGGAGACCAGTCTGGCCAACATGGCAAAACCCCATTTCTACTAAAAATACAAAAATTAGCCAGACATGGTGGCAGGCGTCTGAAATCCCACTACTTGGGAGGCTGAGGTGGGAGAATAGCTTGAACTCTGGAGGCAAAAGGCAACAGATGTCATGAGCTGAGATCGTGCCACTGCACTGCAGCCTAGGTGACAGAGCAAGACTCCGTCTCAAAAAATTAAAAAACAAAAACCCACCCAATTTGAAATTCAAATCAAGTCATAAGACTGTGTTTAAAATCCATAGCTATGAGCTCTTTGTTAAACTGCTCTGCAAAGATAGCAGATTATCTTTGGGAAAAGCCCAATATCCACTCATTCACATTCTCCTCATTTACCAAAGGCCAAGTGTGTACCGGGCACTGGAGAATAGCAAAAGACAGGAGAGCGCAATGGCAGTACCTGCTATGAGCTTATTAGCTTTGTGGCCTTGCAAGATACCCTGTACCCTGTGCTCCAGGACGTTTCCTGGAAATAACTTGAGAGTTGGATATGCCACTGCCTTAAGGATCCTTCTAGCTCCAGAATTAGACCATGACTTCCCAGATTCGCACAACCCCATGGACAGCCCATAAGCCATCTGAGAATGGCAACCCAGGACCTGGAGCAATAGGCATCATGCCCATCAGAAACCTCATCAGCAGCTGCGAGACGTTCTCTGGCTGGCTGCCAACCAAAGACTTCCCACTATGGTCCTGATTTCAAACTGCCTGGCCATTATCCTTAAAACTATTGGAGTACGCTAAAAGGTCTAATATTTTGGCTTCTGAGTGAAATTTCTCATACCCAGAGGCACAATTCCCCTTTGTCAGCATGTCCCAGTTTTCAGTTTATGGTTTGGATGAACACTGGGGATTCTTTTTTTATTTTTTCATGTCAGATGGCTAATGTACCAAAAGATTTGAGGGAGACACATCTCACATACAAGCATGAAAACCCAATCATCATGCTTACGAACTACAAAAGAAACTGGATTCTTCTAATCAGAAACAGAAACATTGGCCCAATTGTGGTCCCCTACCAGCCAGGAGCCACAGACCATGCCCACCTTCCACTCTGCCTCTTAACTTTATTATATAAGGCTGGGTGTGGTGGCTCACTCCTGTAATCCCAGCACTTTGGGAGGCCGAGGTGGGTGGATCACAAGGTCAGGAGTTTGAGACCAGCCTGACCAACACGGTGAAACCAGTCTCTACTAAAAATATAAAAATTAGCTGGGCATGGTGGCACACACCTGCAATCCCAGCTACTCAGGAGGCTGAAGGAGAATCGCTTGAACCCGATGAGCCGAGATCATGCCACTGCACTCCAGCCTGGGTGACAGAGCACTCAGCGAGACTCCATTTCAAAAAAAAAAAAAAACTTCATTATATAAAAATAGCTGTATCCCTCCCCAGATACAGGCAAGTCACCGCAGCCTTGGGAGGCCAACAGGAAGAAGAAGTAAACCAGAGCTCCCTAAGGGTGAAGTACAGCTGCCTCCAAAGATAGGAAGTTCCTGTCTCGAGCTGTTTATTATGGTATAAGAAATAGAGCACAACTGGGTCAGAAGAGCAGAAGACCCTTCCAGCACCAATTTTCTGGGAGGTGGTCCAAAGGAAGTCAATGGGGCCAGCTCCCTCCCTCACACAGCTAACAGGAGCAAGGCTTGGTCAGCCTTCCTGAAGCTCTGAAATTCCAAGACTCCTGAGCTATTTATTCTATACTTACTTTGAAAACACAAAATTGCTCCAGCAGGATGGATATGTTAGGGAACAACCGAACACAATAGGATGTGCAGTTCTATCTGCTGACCTTCACACTAGGGGAAGGCAGAAAACCACACCAGGATGCACTGAGCTTTGTGGTCATACACAAAATGCACACAACTCAGCTCAACGAGTCACACCAAACACATCTGATGTTACAACTTTCCAACCAATTCCAGGTAATCCTCCTCCCGCTGCTTCTCAACTGCTCAAAAACCTAACTCTCCACACCCATTTCCAGAAGGTAACTTCAAGTCTTTTTCAAATAAAATGCCACATTTACCATAGTACTTATGTATTTCTTAACCATTTAACATTTATAAAACTGTAAGTCCAGGCGTGGTGGCTCATGCCTATAATCCCAGCACTTTGGGAGGCCAAGGTGGGCAGATCATGAGGTCAGGAATTCAAGACCGGCCTCACTAACATGTCTCTACTAAAAATACAAAAATTAGTTGGATGGGGTGGCGCACGCCTGTAATTCCAGCTACTCAGGAAGCTGAGGCAGGAGAATCACTTGAATCCAGGAGGCAAAGGTTGCAGTGAGCCAAGATAACACCACTGCACTCCAGCCTGGGCAACAGAGCAAGACTCCATCGCAAAAACAAAACCAAAAAACTATAATATCATTTGTATTCCGTTCCTTTTTACAAATGTGTCACTGACAAAGTTTTAGAATATTGTGCCCTTAACCGAATTTTCCCCATGAGACCTGTGGTTTTCACTGTGCAGTTCTGCTTAGTGTGGCAATTTTTAGAATGCATATGTCATGTTGTATTGTAGCAGAACTATTTCCAGGGCTCTAGTGTAGAGTATAAGGCATTATTTGCAACAGTTTTTAAAAACTACACTAAATGTCCAAAAGGAAAATAACAAAATAAATGTTTATATGATTGGTTCAATCATATAAACAGGTCTCCCTCTGCTGCCCAGGCTGGAGTGCAATGGCAGGATCATGGCTCACTGCAGTCTCAACCTCCTCAGCCTGGTTCAAGTGATCCTCCCACCTCAGTCCCCATACCGAGCAGCTGGGACTACAGATGCATGCCACCATGCATGAATAATTTGTTTATATTTTGTAGAGACAAGGTCTCACTATGTTGCCCAGGCTAGTCTTGAACTCCTGGGCTCAAGTTATCTACCCACCTCAGTCCCCAAAAAGTGCTGGGATTATAGGCATCAGCCACTGTGCTCAGCTGTGTATTTCTGTAAAGCATAAAATACTGTTTTTAAAATGTCTTTAAAATGTTACTTAATTCATCATTTCAAGATTCGATCAGTATCTGGTAAATTGATCTGCCTATTTAGTGATTGGTTTCTATCACTAATGATAAAGTTTTGATGCTTCTCACTTTTTCAAGGTGCTACATACTGTAATCCCTAGAACATCTTAAGAAATCAAAAGGCATATAAGGGCAGTGAAAAATATTCAATTAGCCCTCTCCTCAAAAAAAGATAAGAACAAAGCACAGAAGAGGAAGTGAGCCAGGTTCCAGTTACTTGGGAGGCTGAGGCAGGAGGATCACCTGAGCCCAGGAGTTTGAGGCTGCAGTGAGCTATGACTGCACCTCTGCACTGCAGCTGGGTGTTAGGCAAGATCACATCCCTAAAAAATAATTAATTGGGGGAAAAAAAAGAAAAGAAGGGGAAATGAAATGGAAACTAATCAACAATTTATAGCCTTAAACTCAAACATATGAGTCATTACATTAAATGTAAATGATCTAAGCATCCAATTAAAAGGCAAAGATTGGCCAGGTACAATGGTTCACACATGTAATCCCAGCACTTTGGGAGGCCAAGGCAGGAAAATCACTTGGAGCCCAGAAGTTTGAGATCAGCCTGGGCAACACAGTAAGACCATGTCACCACAAAAAAAAAAAAAAAAAAAAAAAAAAAAATTCAGCCAGGCACGGTGGCTCACATCTGTAATCCCAGCACTTTGGGAGGCTGAGGCGGGCAGATCATGAGGTCAGGGGTTCAAGACCAGCTTGACCAAAATGGTGAAACCCCAGCTCTATTTAAAAATACAAAAATTAGCCGGGCATGGTGGCACACACCTGTAATCCAAGCTACCTGGGAGGCTGAGGCAGGAAAATCGCTTGAACCCAGAAGGCAGAGGTTGTGGTGAGCTGAGAGCATGCCACTGCACTCCAGCCTGGGGGACAGAGCAAGACTCCGTCTCAAAAAAAAAAAAAAAAAATCATGCGTGGTGGGGCACGTCTGTAGTCTCAGCTACTTGGGAAGCTAAGGTAGGAGGATCATTTGAGCCCAGGGCACTGAAGGTACAGTGAGCCATAATGGTACCACTGCACTCCAGCCTGGGCAATGGAGCAAGATCCTGTCTCAAAACGAAATAGCAAAGATTGTCAGATTAGATTAAAAACCAAGAAAGACCCATCTCTATCAGGTTTATTAAAAACATACTTTTATGCTAGTTTTTGTGCAGTAACAGCAAAAAAAAAAACAAAAAACACACAAAAAAACATACTTTTAGGCCAAGCGCAGTGGCTCATGCCTGTAATCCCAGCACTTTGGGAGGCCGAGGCAGGAAGATTATAAAGTCAGGAGTTCAAAACCAGCCTGGCCAAGATGATGAAATCCTGTCTGTACTAAAAATACAAAAAATTAGCCGGGCATGGGGGCACATGCTTATAACCCCAGCTACTAGGGAGGTTGAGGCAGAGAACTGCTTAAACCCAAGAGGCGGAGGTTGCAGTGAGCCAAGGTCGTGCCACTGCACTCCAATCTGGGCAACAGAAGTGAGATTCTGTCTCAAAATAAATAAATAAATAAAATAAATAAAACATACTTTGAAATATAAAGACAGATTAGTTGAAAGCCAAAAGAGTGGTATGACTATATTAATAAATACCAAATACTAAAAAAAAGATTCTGTTAGAAAAATAGGCCAGGCATGGTGGCTTATACCTGTAATCCCACCACTTTGAGTTCAAGACCAGCCTGGTCAACATGGAGAAACCCCATCTTTACTAAAAATACAAAAATTAGGCCAGGAGCAATGGCTCACACCTGTAATCCCAACAACTTGGGAGGCCAAGACAGGCGGATCACCTGAGGTCAGGAGTTCAAGACCAGCACGGCCAATATGGTAAAACCCCGTCTCTACTGAAAATGCAAAAATTAGTTGGTTGTGGTGATGCACATCTGTAATCCCAGCTACTTGGGAGGCTGAGGGAGGAGAATTGCTTAAACCCGGGAGGCAGAGGTTGCAGTGAGCTGAGATCGTGCCACTGCACTCCAGCCTGGGAAACAGAGTGAGACTCCGTCTCAAAAAAAACCAATTAGGCCAGGCGTAGCGGCTCATGCCTGTAATCCCAGCACTTTGGGAGGCCAAGGCATGCAGATCACAAGGTCAGGAGTTCAAGACCAGCCTGGACAATATGGTAAAACCCAGTCTCTACTAAAAATTCAAAAATTAGCCAGGTATCAAGACACACACCTGTAGTCCCAGCTACTCAGGAGGCTGAGGCAGGAGAATCACTTGAACCTGGGAGGCAGAGGTTGCAGTGAGCCAAGATCACACCACTGCACTCCAGCCTGAGTGACAGAGCAAGACTTGGTCTCAAATATATATATAATATAAAAAAATTAGCCGGGCATGGTGGCACATGCTTGTAATTCTAGCTACTCTGGAGGCTGAGGCAGGAGAACCACTTGAACTCAGTGGGCAGTGGTTGCAGTGAGCCAAGATCACGCCACTACACTCCAGCCTGAGTGACAGAGCAAGACTCTATCAAAAAAAACAAAACAAAACAAAACAAAAAGAAAAGGATCAAGGATCAGTTCATTAAGGACAATAATCCTCATGTGGATACATGTAATTGAGCTTCAAAATACATTAAACAAAAATTGACCAAATGGGAGAAAGCAACAAAAACACAGGCATATTTGGGAAATTTAATCTTTTTCCTAGTAACTAATACAATTAGACCAAAAAAAATTTTATAAAGATGGAGACGATCTGTGTAACACTATCAACCAACCTGAAAACTTTACTTGATAATTGTAAAATATATGTTCTTTTCAAGGGAACATGAAACATTCACCAAGATATATCATATTCTAGGCCATAAAACAATAGATTTAAAAGGAATGAATACATATAGAATACATCCTCTGGCCACCATGAAATTAAATTCTAAATTAATAGCAAAAATACTCCTGGAAAATCCACAAATACTTAGAAATTAAAAATGTATTTCTAAATAACCCATAGCTCAAAGAAGAAAACACAGGAAATTTAGAAAATTATTTTGGGCCGGGCACAGTAGCTCACCCCTGTACACCCAGCACTTAGGGAGGCCAAGGTGGATAGATCACCTGAGGTCAGGAGTTCCAGACCTGCCTGGCCAACATGGCAAAACCCCATATCTACTAAAAATACAAAAAAATTACTCAGGCATGGTGGTGGGCACGTGTAATCCCAGCTACTCAGGAGGCTGAGGCAGGAGAATCACTTGAACCCAGGAGGCAGAGGCAGCAGGAAGCCAAGATTGCACCATTGCACTCCAGCCTGAGCAATAAGAGCGAAACTCCGTCTAAAAAAAAAAAACAAAATATTTTGGTGGCTCACACCTGTAATCCCAGCACTTTGGGAGGCCAAGGGGGGCGGATCACAGGGTCAGGAGTTCAAGACCAGCCTGACCAACGTGGTGAAACCCTGTTTCTACTTAAAAAAAAAAAGAAAATTAGCCAGGCATGGTGGCATGCCTTTGGAGGCCTTGGCAGGAGAATCGCTTGAACCAGGGAGGCGGGGATGCAGTGAGCAGAGATGGCGTCACTGCACTCCAGACTGGGCAATAGAGCAAAACGCTATCAAAAAAAAAAAAAAAAAAGATTTAGAATGATGATCTAAGCTTCTACTTCAAAAAATAAAACGCACAAACTAAAGTAAAAAGAGGGAAATAATAAAGAGTAGAAATCAATGAAACAGAAAACTGACCATGGGAAATAACCTAGTCTTTCACAAGATTAATAAAATTGATGCGCTTCCTAGCTAGATCCATCAAGAAAGAAGAAAGGAAGAGGAGAGAGGGACACAAATGACCAACATTGGGAATGCCTAAGGAACCATCACTACATATATGATTAAGCAAATTGTTATTTAGAATAGGTTTTCTTGATACAAACCCTAACAGATTCCTACAAAGGACTTGCATTTAGAAAATCCATTACATTAACCCTATAAGGGTTGTAAAATCAAGCAGAGAGATTGTAATTAGAACTATACTTTAGCCGGGCGTGGTGGCTCATGCCTGTAATCCAAACACTTTGGAGGTCAAGGCGGGCGGATCACCTGAGGTCGGGAGTTCAAGACCAGCCTGACCAATATGGTGAAACTCCGTCTTTAAAAAAAAAAAAAAAAAAAGAACTATACTTTAGTAGAACGATCAATTCGCTGGCAGTATGGAAAAAACAATCAGCCAGTGAAAGAACTAGGGAGAAAAAACCCACTAAGGAGCCACTCCCTTTGTCCAGCTGATAAATGAAATGTCTATACTATATACACCCCAGCTTCCTACTTCCAGATCCGACCCTCTCAGTACTTCTGGCCTTACTTCTGCAGTTGTCATTTCCCTCTGGTCAAGCATCATGAGCAGGAAGTACAGTGCCAACGGTAGGTAGACTTTATCATGCTCATTCTCATGGCTTGTGCTTGATACACCGTCAATTGCCTCACTCTGCCTCCATTCCCACATTCTTCTGCATGTCTTCCAGTATTGAAGAATGTGGAAAATTAAACCATGCTTCTCAGACTCCCTGGATCCTGATAATTAGCAGCTCTCACAATATCTGTTAGGTGAAAACAAGGTGGAAGCCACCCTCCTGCTGTGGTGTCTGCTGCCAGGCAAGGTCCTGGGAAAGGACAGACAGTAGCAGCCACTAGCCTCCTGTGTGAAGCCACTAACTGGTAGGTGTCAGGGCAGAGTTACAGTGGTGGCAGCAGCTTCTACTTGAAACCAACTCAGTAGTCACATAGACTAGTCTTTTTCTTTTTTGGGGGGTGGAGGGGGACAGTTTCACTCTTGTTGCCCAGGCTGGAGTGCAGTGGCACGATCTCTGCTCACTGCAACCTCTGCCTCCTAGGTTCAAGCCATTCTCCTGCCTCAGCCTCCCAAGTAGCTGGGATTATAAGTGCCCGCCACCACACCTGGCTTAATTTTTGTATTTTTAGTAGAGACGGGGGTTTCATCATAATAGCCAGGCTGGGCTTGAACTGCTGACCTCAGGTGATCCGTCCACCTCAGCCTCCTAAAGTGCTGGCATTGCAGATGTGAGCCACTGCACCCAGCCTAGACTGATCTTTCTGATAAACATATCTGACCCTTCTGGTCTTAAAGCTTGAAAATGATCCTTATAGTCTTAAAGCTTGAAACCTGTATTTGTTTTATCTGAGTTCCTTCCTCAGGATAAAAAGGACATCTAAGCTTCAGATGGGTCATTACAAATGGATGCCTTTTAAGGTATCTTCCAAGAGTTTCTGTGGTTCCATCACCTGCCTCAAAAATCAAGCAAGGCTGGGCATGGTGGCTCACACCTGTAATTCTAACACTTCGAGAGGCCAAGGCAGGAGGATTGCTTGAGCCCAGGAGTTTGGGACCAGCCTGGGCAACATAGTGAGAGCCTGTCTCTTAAAAAAAAAAAAAAAAAAAAAAAAAAAAAGAGAGAGAGAGAAGAAAAGTCAAGCAAGCAGCAAAACCTGGATCTCTCCAGAACTAGATTTGCCTCTCCAGAATTTTTCAAAGAGTTGAATCCCAGTTAATGAGAGTTCACAAACTCAGATAGAAAAAGTGGGAGGTGGCAGAGGGCATGGAAAGTAGGGGATTTCTTTGAAGAAAAAAGGGGATGGAGAGCCACCCTTGGACTCAATTTTGGCAGGAGAACTTAAAAAAAAATAATTAAACTTTAGCATCCTGCAATTTGGGGGCAGGAAGCTGTTTTCGTTCCATCCTTTAAGGGCCAGCCCAAACCTCTTCAGGCTCTTAATCTGCTTGCTCCTCCTTTTATCTTAAAAGATAATAACCTTCCCTCCCTGGCTTTAGTTCTCAGCTCCCCAGCATTTATCTACCTTCTGCTGCCTGAAAACTGAGGCTGCCAAAACCTCCAAAACCCCCAAGTACTTTTTTTTTAGATGGAATCTTGCTCTGTCACCTAGGCTAGAGTGCAAAGGTGTAATCCTGGCTCACTACAACCTCCGGCTCCGGGGTTCAAGTGATTCTCCTGCCTCGGCCTCCTGAGTAGCTGGGACTACAGGCATCTGCCACCACTGGGCTAATTTTTGTATTTTTTGTAGTAACGGGGTTTTGCCATGTTGGCCAGGCTGGTCTCAAACTCCTGACCTCAAGTGATCCACCACACCCAGCCTTACTCTTTTTTTTGAAATATGGTCTTGGCCCGGCGCAGGGGCTCACGTCTATAATTCTAGCACTTTGGGAGGCTGAGACGGGCGACTGAGCAAGACTCTATCTCCAAAAAAAAAAAAACAAAAAAACATCGTCTTGCTCTGCCACCCAGGCTAGAGTGTAGCACAACCACAGCTCACTGCAGCCTCTACCTCCTGGGCTCAAGAGATCCTCCCAGCTCAGCCTCCAGAGAAGCTGGCATTCTCAAAGATCCACAGGCACTAACCTTCAATATTCCTCTCTCACTTTGTGACATGGTAATTGCCCCCTAAACTGCATACCTCGACCATACCTCGGCTTTCCGTTGAAACTGCTCTCTGTGACCCTCATGTGACAGGCAAGCAGTCCAAACCCACACCATCTTGGCCCCTGCGCCATTTTAAGACTTGTAATAAGTAACTAAGGTCTGTAATTCCCACCCTACCAGATAGTGTGTAAACTAACGCT
>PVKP010039082.1:0-20411 GCA_004027715.1 Plecturocebus donacophilus
TGTTTCAGGAGTGTATAAGGAAGGCAGATTTCTTTTTCAAAGTTCAAAGGAAATGGTATGTTTTGTTTTCATACTTCATTTCATTTTCACTTGGGAAAAATGCCCCAGCTTTGAAGCCTCTGTTTAAACTCATTAGGAAAACCATCAATGACAGAAGCTTTCATGCAATCGTAGTGGGAGGAATTAGTGTTATAGGAGAGCTGGATCAATCTTCAAATGTTTCATCTATGGAGATGGGAGGTCAGCACTGGCTGCTTGTTCAGCTGGAAAGTTAACATAAACAAATACTTCACTCACTGGGAGAGTCTGAGGGAAAAACATTTGATATTCCCCCTCTGAATACTTCCTCAGAAGATACATGAAAGAGATGGTTGCTTCTTGAGAACTAAGTGGTCAACTGCTTGGCAAAATGTCTTACCTTGAAGAGCAAGGTGTTTGTTCTTTTAGTGTCTGGAAAGCAGAGGAAGTAGGGATGTGAACATTCACAGCATAGAATCCCTTCCTGTATAATTCTCAACTTCATTGAAGTTGACATGGAAACCCTTTTTACAAAGCTGGTATTAATGTATGAAGATAGATTTGACATCCGAATCTTTTTTAAAGTTTTCGTTTTTTAATTTTGAGACAGAGTCTGACTCTGTTGCCCAGGCTGGAGTACAGTTGCATAATCTCAGCTCACTGCAACCTCCACCTCCCAGATTCAAGCAATTCTCATGTCTCAGCCTTCTGAGTAGCTAGGATTACAGGTATGTGCTACCACACCCAGCTAATTTTTTTGTATTTTTAGTAGAGATGTGGTTTCACCATGTTGGCCAGGCTGGTCTCAAACTCCCAACCTCAGGTGATCTGCCTGCCTCAGTTTCCCAAAGTGCTGGGATTACAGGCACGAGCCACTCTACCTGGCCTTATTTTAAAGTTCTTTAACCTGTTGAAGTCTCTTTTGACAAAGATAGAATGTGGAGTTTTGTTTTTCTCCCTTTATTCATAGACCATATTCCATAGCCCTTGTAATCAATTCAAAATGAGGTTAAGAGTGAGAAATTAAGGACTGCAGATAGAATGTCTAAAAGGGAGCTAACAGGAGAGGCCTGGTGGGAGGATGAAAGACAGGGGCAAATGGAGGACACTGAAGATTAACAGAGACCCCTGCTACTTCTAATAAAGTTGTTCTGGGGGGAAAAAAAATCTTAGAAAACATTCTTCATGCCTACAACATAGCATGGATTAAACAGTTTGTGATCTCTATCTGTAAAGGATTACTCAATATTTTCATTTTTCTTATAGGCATTGCATATATGGGTGTATGCAAATATATAAAGGTAAAAATGGAAAGGTATATCCACACACACAAATATATGCCTGTGTGTATACATGTGTGTGTGTGTGCACAGGCACTTGAGCTTGAATGCATGCACTTATCTTAAATAAAATAATAGAAGAATAAAGGGGCTATGACATAAAACTGAGTAGAAGCACTGGGCCTCATTCCTGCCCAGACCATCCCAAGGCCAAACTGGAGCCTATTATTTTAAATCTTAGGGAAATTAAGCAGGCATAGACTCAAGAAGATACAAGCTATGGTTAACTTTCCACTTCTTTATATTAAGAGTGGATGACCAAGCATTTTTGTGACATCTAGTCCTCGCTATCCCCTAGTTAGCTCATGAGAAAACAAGGTGTAAAACTAAACTGGCCAAGGTATGAAGCCATCCCTTCCCAACGTAATGAGCAACTAACTAATCCAAAAGGAAAACAGCCATTACTTACACAGCCATAATGTAGATGCAACATGGCATATAAATCAGTAACTCTTGTATTGCAAAACAGACAAATAGATTAATGCATGTTGCAAAGGATGGGTGAAGAGATCGATTAGGTTACTGATTCAGACCATGAACTTTCTCTCAATATACTGCATTTAACTTTTAAATAAGGTTTAGGAGAACCTGTAACATTTTGCTCACTGACAGAGCTATATTTTACTAAGGGCAGAAATTGGTTAGTCTATAAAAATTAAATTATGCCCCTTTCACTGTATCTAGTCAAGAGGAAAAACTCTAATTACAAGATTGCACTGTCAAACAAATGCAAATTCACCTTCTTTATTCCCTGGTTTAAAAATTCATACTGGAGGGGGCTTCTATTCTGAAATGAAAATCAATATTTCAAATATTTTGCAGAATGCAATGACAAGCGAGAGCAAAAAAAGTGTCATTATCAAGGGTGCTAGTAAATAGACACCAACTCATTAAATGCAGAGCTGGTGAGAACAAGTCATTTGTTATGCAAACATTTAAATATCAATTAGTAAGGACAATGAAAGAAGTTGAAGTGAACCTTCTCTTCCCCGCAGCGAGTGCCTTATTATTCCAAAAATGACCAAAGGGAAAAAGAGTGGTGGATGATAATCTCAGCACCTAATAGGAATGTCATTCTGGGGAATAGGTAAAGTTTAATTTTAAATGTACTTCCCAATTGAAAATTAAGTGTACATGCCTCGAAATTCATAAGAGCTGAGTTTGCAGACAGTCTAGAAAACTGAAGGCTGACGCATATTGCATGGTTGGTATTTTTTTTGGAAGGAGAACACCTTTCATTACTGCTTAATGTCAGACTGGCTTAGTTCATTAAATTTTCTTAGTCGATTTAAAGCCCTGGTTTTTCTATACCCATAAAAAATTCCAGTCTGCATAGCACTCAAACTTAAAAATCTTATGAGTTATTTCTCAGATTCTTTTGACATCCATTTCACGGCCTGTCTACCTGGACTGTTAGGTGAACTTGGTGGATATGAAAAATGGTGTAAACTCTTTGAACTTTGCCTGGGCTATCTTTTCAGGCAGACCGGGCAGGATATTTTATGACATGCTGGCTGTGTGGTATTACTGCAAAGGTGCTGGCCTGGGAAGCAAGCTTCAAGTGCCTCTTAGTAACAGTTGGCTGGTGAACTTGGACCAAGCATCCAATTTTTCTGGACCTTGTTTTTTTCCACTAAAACACAAGAAGGTTTGTCCAGATCAGTTCTCAACTCGGGTCACCCCAGAATCACTGGGAAGTTTATAAAAGACCCATGGCCAGATATACTACAGATTTATGAAATGGGCTTCTTTAAGCAGGAATCCAGGCATGTGGAGCGGAACAAAACTCCCAGCAAGATTCCAACATATATCTTTAGGAGTTACTGGGCTCTTTCAGCTCTAGTGTGCTGAGATTCCCAGTACAACATATATTATTGATCAAACTTAAATTCTGACTTCAATTCTTAATAGCATCATTTAACAGGCATTACTTTCTCTGGAGTGAAGATGTTGACCATGTAATAGAATTACATACTGACTGGCTGTGGCATGAGCAAACAAGATCTTGAAAGAGGACCACCAGATTTTGTGAGATACTACATGTACAACCCCCAGAAAAGAACCAGATGCCCAGGTACACAACAAGAGTTAGCTCTTGTTACTATGATGATTATACTACAATTGTGGTCACTTAATCAAAGTTTTAGATTTGCTCTCTATCCTTGTTGGAAAAAAATTAATTTGGTCTCTAGTAAGTGCATGGACATAAAAAATAGAAGTGCCTTGGAGGTATGAACTCTCCTGGACATGGCTCTTTTGATGCAGAAACAGATTCATATGGCTTGTTTCTATGGAGTTGAGGCTTAGAATACCTTGCTTCCACGTGCACAGACGCAGACCTAATGACCTTCCCTTCATAAGTTTTGAGTTCATCAACTGCATCTGTTTGTCAAACTTCACAACTGAAACTGCCTTATACTTGATTCTGTCTCTACCTGTTGGCCTACGACCTGTGGCCAGAGTGACCTGGCTTGGAGACAAGGTACCCACCTTGTCTGAGCTTACAGAACACGAACAACCTTAGGCCAGGCACTTAGGCCTGTGCTAAAGTTCCTGTGGGTAAAATGCTTGCTCTGCTCCTTCTCCAGAGTGGTTTTGAGGACAGAATGAATCAAGATGAAAAACAGCACTTTGAAAATGGAGTGTGCGGTACTCATCTTAGACACGCTTTTAGAGAAAAAGAAATGTCTCTCACAAAAAGGACCTCTTCTGACTCAAATTTAGCTTACATCCCTTTCCCAACCATATCCCAGGTGATGAAACATGACATGCAGGTAAGCAGTGACTTTGTGGACTCTGAAGAAGTTCTTCACGTGTCCACAGTACATTCTCATTTTTTCTGGCTCTAAACTACTGGGTCAAGAAAGCTGCAAATATTTGAGCACAACAATAAAGTGTTAACAGTGATTCTGATTAAAATCACAGCAGTCCTTCTGGCAGGTAGAAGGGCAGTACATTTTTTGCTCAGGTAAAATGTAGGAAGGAAACACAAGTAGAAAAAAAAACATTTTTTCAAATTATCCCCATCAATCTTAACTAAAGAATGATCACTAAGTTTGTTTTGTTTCTTATTATTAATAGCCCAAATCCCACGAGCCAAAATAATGCTTGCTGCATTTCTCAGGACAAGTTACCCTTGAGAGCAAGTATGTCTCAGGCTTCCCAGAAGAGCAATCTTGGTGCAACAAATAATGACCTATGAAAAACAGCTCTTACAACTGCACACACACCACATCATAGCACAGTGACAAGCTAACATCTGCTTTCCAAATAGCCATGAGGATAGCAATATGACATTTCCAGGCCTTCTTCTGAGAAGAAACGACTTTCCCAAGGTGCTGGCTTTAAAACTAGAGTCCTTGCATTGACTTGCCAGTGGGTAAAGGGAATCATTGAACAGTTCTAATCACTTCACCAGGTTCTGTGGGCAGTTCATAGAACTAAAGGGTAGTGGGGGCTTTGGTTCATTCAACATGAGCCATCAAGTTATGCTATTTCCCATCTTTTCAATATCCTTAAAATGGCAAGGTCTGTATTTATGGTTTTGACCTTGGAACTGAAGCAACAGCTCTATCTATTTTCCCAAAGTTCCAATTATACCTTGGGGAACTTTGACTTCTGATCAGACAGCTGGAGTAGGGAGTAGGGGGAGGGTTGCAAAATTCTACCACAGGGAGAAGACTCTTGGTCAACTAGAGGGAGTGAGGGCTATCCCGCAAGACCCCTCCTTTCCTCACAGGATGCTCAGGCACTCTTCTCAGCTAGCCAGCAGCTAAGCTGGTAGGGCTGAGAACGACATTCCTTTGAAAGATCTTGGCAATTTGTGCCTGGAAGTTGATGCATTAGTTCTAAAATTAAATAAAGATCCTGTAGTGTTCTTCAAGGAAATATGGTGTGCCTCTATGACAAAACACATTTTTCAAGCTCTGACCTCTGGGAACTTCAACTAGCTCCATATTTCAGGCTGACAATGCTCACAGGCTACTGTCTAGTTGCCCGAGCCAAGGCTGGTTAGCCATATATTTTCCACATCCATCAGCTTTTAGCAAAGGGAGGTGAAGGGAGTAAATAAAAAGAGGAGAGTCACTAATTTAAATGCATTTCCCCTCCCAAGACCCTTGGGGAAAAGCCCTGGTAATTAACTCTAATAAGATTAAAGTAACTTGGAACTCTTCATTTTCCCAGCACTGTAAAAGTAAATCTGCGATAACCGGTGTGTGAGTATTAAATCAAAGTCAATCCTTTTTCCTGTTACTTAATGGCCCCCTCACTCCCACCCCACAGCCCAGGCTTAAGAGCGAGGGGGAGGGCTGCCAGGCTCTTACCGGCACTTTGCTCCATCACTTCTTTCTGACACATGTCTTGAACGTTCACCGTGCAGTTGACGATGAACTCGGGGGAGGAGCAGTCGTTGTTCAGCTGGAATTCTTCACACTGGTAGCACTGGATTTGCAGCGCAAAGCCTGCGAGACAGACGCAGTCGGGTTCAGATCCGGCCCCCACAGAGCCCACCCTGGAAACCGCGACCATCTCACGTCCCAGAGCAGAGCGCAGCGGCTCCTGGCCTGTGGGAGGCTTGGGGCTCTGCACTCCTGGGACTCCGGGAAGGGCCTGAAGGGGCTGAAGCCGGCAGGGGGCGGTGCGGGTACCTGGGGTGCTAAAGGAGAAAGTGGAATAGTGCCCACGACCCCTGGACCCCGGCTCTGGACACAAAGAGCCCATCCAACACCAGCCCAGGCCTTTTCCCAAGAAGTTGAAGGGAGGGTGGGGGGACGGTACCACCCCAAGAGCGAAGTGGCTCTGGAGACATGAGTGAGCTCCAGCCTAAGCCAAAGGATTTGCCTAATTGCTAATTGCTTACAAATTACTTAATTACTATTTTGGCACCATTCATGATTGCATTCTCAGACGTCGTTTCGGTTTTTATTTATTTAATTTTTAAAATCAGCGTTTCTGTTACCAGGGCTCTGAGGATCCCTGAGCGACCACCTGGGAACAAGGGTGGAGGCGCCTGACGCCAAGTGCTGCTGCGCTTCAAGTCCCCGAGCGCGGGTCGGCGGCGCTTCTCCAGAACCGTCCCCGCGGCGACCCGGGGGGCCACAGAGGGTGGGAGAGGGCGTTTGTGCGCGCGTGCACCCTGGACCCCGACCTCGCAGCCCTTTCTTCCAGGCCCTGGCTTTCAGCGCAACCGTTCGGATCGGGTGGGTGGTCGGGGTCCCAGCTCTGCAGAGCCTAGTTAGGGAGCCAGTAGGCGAAGTGGAGAGAGGACGCGAGACATTTGCGCCCTGGACGCTTCGGCCTGGCTGTTCTCGGTGTACGCGCTCCAGTCTAGACCCAACTGCCCGAGCTCCCCCAGCCACATATCTACCGCACTCTGAGCGCAGCAACTCAGCTTCCGCGCGGCTGCAGGCTGCCTAGCGCGCTGCTCACCTGTCGGCGGCGCCACTCCCACCGGGTGCCGGAGGCGCTAGACAACTTGGCGGGGTTCGGGAGATGTCGCCCCCTCTCCCTCACCGAGACCCCAGCGCGGCTCGGACCCTCCCTCTTCCCAAGCCCGCTTCTCCCGACCGCGCAGCCCGAGCAGCTGCAGCTCCGAGTCCCGCAAACCCGCCGCTCCCCGCTCTCCTCCTGCAGCGCGGGACTTGGACACTTTCCCAACCTCGCGCCCGAGGCACCAATCGCCGCCGCCCAACTCCCCCTGGGCGGCCCCAGGGCAGGGCCGGCCCGGAGGTGCGCGCCCTGTGGGCAAAAGAGCCGGCGGGCAGATGGGTTGTGCGCGCCTGGCCCTGGCTGCCGGCCTCTGGATATTCTTACCTGGAAGCAAGAACAATCCGCAAAAAGTTGCCGCGATGCCCAGGACCCACATCGTCCCGGAGTCCCGGGGCCGGGAGTGGGCAGGTGCATCAGAGGAGGCGACCGCCGCGGAGGCCGCCGAGCCCACGGTCTTTGCTGAGAGGAGCCGCAGGTGCCGCTCGCTGCTCCTGCATCGCCCGCGCTCGGGCTCCCGGCTGCGGGTCTCGGCTCCTCCCGCTCGTGCTCCCGGGCCCCGCGCCGCACCTCCGGAGTTGGTGGCTGAGACCGAAGGAACTACTGGCGATCCGGAGCACCCACAGAAGTCTCGCCTTTTCTCCCCACCTCCCACTCCAGGCACCACGTGACGGCTGCCGAGTTGGGGCGGGGGTGGCGGCCGGCGGGCGGGGAAGGCTGGGACCATCTCTCCAGATCCCCACCCCCTTCCTGCCTTCCTCCTCTCCCGCCTCCGCTCGTTCCAAGGAAAGGGGCGCGGGGGGTGGGGGAGGACTGGTAGTTTTCAGAGGTGGGGAGGCTGGAGGCTGGGGGAGCGGCGAGCAAGGCGCAGCAGGTGCCGTGGGGACCTGCCGGGTGCGGACTAGGGTCGGGGGACGGCGTGGCCAGCTGGCCCTTCGAGCATGGGGACGCACCCTCCCGGTTCCGCGTCTTCCGCGCCTTCCGGGACTGGCCGGCACCCTAGCGAGTGGGTCCGGCCCACACAACTGAGGGTGTCCCGCTGCGGGCCGCTGGAGCCTGGCGCCCCGGGAGGCTGTCGGGAGGGGCGTGCGTTCCCGGGCGCCGGGCAAAGTTCCACACCCGCACGCTCCCTACGGTGTCCTGTGCAGCCGTGCCTCCTCTTCCTCCGAGAAAGCCTTCCGTCAAGACCCAGCTCGGCTTGGCCGGTCTGGGTGGGGGTGTGGTAGGGACACTGCCTTGCCTGTCGCGCTTGCCCGGGCCGTCCCCCCGCTTCTCCCGCCTGCGCGCACCGCTGGAGGGTCCATTGACACCATCCTGGTCGCCTAGCCTAGGAGAGCGCCGTCCCGGGGACACCTGCCACGAGATCCCACCAGAAAGCAAATCAGGGTAGAGAAGAGGGTTGCTCTCCTCCATTCCTGGTCTCTAAAACGCCGGCCAGCTCCATCCTGCTCTCCCCAAAGCCACCGATTATTAGTACAGACTCCCACGCCCTCTCCTGAAAGGCCATCCCAGCCTCAGACTCGGCCTCTAGCTGCTCCCCACACCCCTCAAATTCCTTCTCTTTCCGCAAAGTCCAAGAGACCCACCTGGAGTACTCACCGGGATGCCCCGGTTCTATTTTCGCCTTCCTTGCCGAGCCTTGCAGCAGGTGGTGCGGGAGACCGATGTCCGCCGGAGCGCGTTGGTGCCCCCGCCCCCAATCCGCACATTCCCACCCCCTTTCCCCACATCCTTAGGGAGCATCCATTTCAGTGGAAATCGCCTCCTAAGCTTCGCCCCTCTTCACTCTTTTCTCCCGCGGCCACCTCTGGGGGCAGCCCTCTCAGACCGGGACGCTGATCATTAATTTCTGCATCTTGCCAGCAGAGCTGGTCTGGAGGGGGCGTAAATGACTTTCTTTGCAATTCCTCTGCAGAGGTCGTTCCATATCCGCCTCAGGCTCTTTCTCTCCCCTCTTCATTTCTATTTGGTGAACCCCTCGGGAAGACTGAAATGCTTTGACCATTACTCACCTGTGTGCTGACGCTGATCTTAGAATTAGCTAAATTACTATCTCTAGAGCAAAAGGGCCAGTTTATTTATTACTTCGGGGAATCCATCCTAGGAGCACCTGTGAGTCAGGAGTCAAGTAACTGACTGGGCCAAAAGGTCCTTGAGCAACTTCTTTTCAGTTTTCAGAGGGTGCAATTGTGATATAACTTTTATTCAGAAAGGAAACAAAATGATTTTTTAAAGTCTGAAAGACAAGGATATTTTACATAATTTTCATTTAAGATAAAATATAACAAATTGCACAAATTAACCAATAACACTGATCATACAATACTTTTTAAAGAAACAATTATGTGCTAAAGTAGCCATACAGCTCCTAAAAATATTTCTATTGTGCCTAGTTTACAAGCTCCTGTACATAAGCAATTATAAATAGTTCACATCTAGAAAAAATACACATAACCTTTAAAATAGAATTTATCCTTACATATAAACAGTCTTCGTAGAAAAAAAGGATATTAAAAAGAATTCTTCGTAGCACCAATAATTTTATTTTTAAAAAGTGAGAATTGCAAATAGAAATTTGCTTTCATTTTTAGAGTGCCCAGATTTTCATAAAAAGAGCAAGAAGATAAAGATCAAACAATATTCAAGATCATAGAGAAGCACTAAGTACAAGACAATCTAAAGAAATGTCTGGAAAAAAATTGGTATTGGAAATAGAATTCAGTCATTTCTGATACAATGTCACACTCCCAGTGTCCACACTTCAGGACCCTTTTCATTTTTCAGCAGAAGCAGAATTACACCTGTTACTATCACCTGAATCTCTGGCAACGAATCTGAAATTGCACTAAAATGAACATTTCTATCAAACTGATATGAAATGGAGATGAAGAGGAACCCTCTGGTTTTTTTTTTTTTTTTTGGCAGGCTCTGTTGTAGGTTTACAGAGTGTACCCACAAAAAATTTGAGGACTAAGACAATGAACTTCACAAAAACTTAAGTTGGGATTTTAAAAAATATATATATTATCATCAACTTCTAAGACTTAGCACATTATTTCAAGAGCATGGCACTGATTCCATTTATTGCTGTCTTTTTTTGCTACAAATATAATTTCTCTTCCAAAAAATTTACAACTTCTGTACAAATATTCAAAAAAAGTGCAAAATTAAGGATTCTGTATCATAGGTGTGTTTATGCTTAATCCTCTTGAAACACAATAAATGGAGTCTATCTTTATTGCCCTGTCAGAGCATAAGCTCTGGTGGGTTGCCTGCTGTGAATTTGACAATGAAGGCTCTGGTACTGCAATAGTATATTGTTGTCATCTCTACAGAGTGGCTCACCCCCCGCCCACCCCTGTCATTTCTTAAGCGCTCCAGTCCTAGCTCACTAAGGGAAGAAAAGTCCTTTATACACCATTTGAACCTTGACTGGCACAGGAAGAGAAGCTATCATATAAAGAATCACTCAAAGATTCCAAGTTGTCTACCCCGGGCCTATCTGAACTACTCAAAGATGTCTCTTCATTTTTTTCTTTTTCTTCCTTTCGTCCTTCAACCTTGTTCAGAGAGTTCTTTTCTTTTTCTAATAAAATCACAGTATTGCTGTTAAATTTATTGAATGACTCCAGGGAAATTTTCGATAATCTATTCTCAGGATCGTCTTTTGTTTCTTCAAGTTGTTTCAATTTCTGCAATAAAAAGAAGAAAATATTAGAAACATATTTCTTTAGAAAATCAAGTTATCCTATCCAATATTCAATTACTGTCTGTATAAAGTACAGTTTAAAGGGATAGAGAAAACCTACAAGTCTTTAACAATCTTCTAGTATAATTAAATGTAATAATAAAGCAAATTTTAGGGATAAATCAGGACTTTAATCATTTTACTGAGATAAATAGGTCCCAATTTGCAAACCAGTTAAGTGCCACTTAATTTCATTTTAAATGGATCCATCTGAAATTTGTTCAGGTAAAGTGCCTTATTTTTCTTCATCAAAGTTTCAAACTCACCTCTTTCCTTGCTAAGTATTAGTTGCACTTTTTCTAAATAAGAGTAGGGATTGAATTTCAGCCAGAAGTTATGGTAATACATATATATATATATATATATATATATATATACAGATATATATATATATATTTTTTTTTAAAGACATAAAAATCCCTTAACTTGCCATTTTTGAATACATGTTAAGCTTATTAGAAGCATTGCCATTTTTGTATTTTGTCCCTTTGTGGGACTTAAGACATTTGGAAGAGATCTCTAGGTTTTTGGGTATAGATCCCAGAAGGCCCAAGGGCTTAAAAATCAAAGTGACAGGTGTACAGCTGAGTAACCACTCTGCTTGAGAAGGTCTAGTAATACCAATTTATACAGGGATATTACTGTTATTAATACCCTGTAGGACATTATAAAACACTGCAACCAAATTCAACAATTATCATAGGTCAACCCTGTAAATGTGAATATATTCTGTTGTTCAGTTGGCTCCGAAGGGCCACGGAGGGAGGCGCAGATGCCAAAAACAATGAGAACAGAGGTGTAAAAATGTCTACAGTGTTTCTCATCTTCTTTTCCTCTTTCCAGCAGATATTCCATCCAAACACAAGAAAGAAGCAGGCCCGGGTCTTAGAGATGATAATATGTGCTACCATTCATTAAGCATCCACTAGGTAAAAGACACTTAACAGATTCACAGCTTTTTCACAAACCTGCAAAGTAAACGTCCCCATTTTAAAGAGAAGCAATACAAGGCTCAGAGTGACAGAGATATTTGCCCAAGGTTGTCCAGCAAGTGGCAGAGATCAGGATTTGAATTTCTGTCTGGCTGCCTACATGTTCTTGTTCTTTCCATTAAACCATGTTCTTATGTAATAAAGGACAAAATGTCCTGTTTTTCATTTTGTTACCCAAAAATTCCATTTCAACAACTTGCCAAACCTTTTCTAACATGCGCAGTTCCACTGTGCACAAAGCTCCTACCCCCAGCATTGCTAGACTGGACTTACAGGGTTGCAATGAGGAGGCTGTGTTTTGATTGGGAAAAATAGATATAGCCAAAGTCTATGGATTCTCACAAGCTAAATATTTAACAGAGAAGAGGGAGATGGAAGTGGCTTCTATGTCCCAAGAGCAGACATCGGCAGAATTTCTCTGCTATAGGAAATGGTATAATTCTATGGGAACATTTAAACATCATCCTAGATCTAGTGCTTATTTCATTATATTATTAACGTGCAGAAGCATTACTCACGGAGCTAATTTTCAATGTCAAACAGCTACCCTGAAACCAGAGGCGGGCTAAGAAACAGACTCCTAGCTGATTACAGAAAAGTGGCTCCATAATTAGAAATAACTTCATCCAAGAGCCCCTTTTAATACTGTGTCAATTTGCCTACATTTACCAAATGTAGGTAATTAAAGGGCATTCAATGCAATTTTCTCTCTTTTTTTTTAAGAACCACAAGTATTTTTCTCGACTATTTCTCATCTATGTGGATCTCAAGTTCATTCAACACACACTCACTAAAAACTACTGCAAGGCAGGCTGAAGGTTTTTGTACTGAGGATACACAGCTGAATAAAATTGTGCCCTGCGGAGGATCGTTGAGGTCCTGGGGGCAGACAGGCCAAACTTCAATTTCAGCTTGGCCCTTTCATGGGCTGAGTGCTACAAGCATCCTTCTTCAGGTGTAAAATGGTGATAAGACACATCTTTATTTCAGGATTGCAATAAGTATTAGAAATAAAGACCCTCAAGGCTCTGGCAGGCAGTAGTAGGTGCTCAATAACTGTAAGGCTGGGTTCTTATTCTAGAATGGTGGTTCTCAAAGTGTGTTCCCCAGACGAGCAACATCAACATCACTAAGGAACTTGCTAGAAATGCAAGTTCTTGGATCCCATCTAGACCTACTACATTAGAAACTCTGAGGGCCAGCAATCAGTTTTTAACAAGCTTACCAGGTGATTCTAATTACTGAAATTTGAGACCTGCTGGTCTAGAAGAACATGACCCCTAGAGGGAAGACAGACAGGTGGAAAGTATAATTCATTGTGAAATGGTGGAAATTTGGAAAGAGTTAATTGCCATTAAAACACTCATTGCCATCAGGTTTTTAAAAGTTTCAGGCTTGCAGATTTGTTGCTTCAGTTAATTATAACAAACGCCTACACTGACCAGGGAGGTTACAGAAATGAAAGAAGAGATCATTTTTTTTTTTTTAAAAAGCAAAAACAATGACCTTCTCAGGCTTCCTTTTATTTTTACAGTTTTGATGAAAGGTGAGTGCAGACATATCTGACTATAAAAACAACATTGGTGCAAAAGTGACCATAAGGGCCAGCTGGCATTCAGTCTCCAGGCAGACCAGCCATAAGGAGTGGTGAGGGCTGCAGTCAGCTCGGGAGCATGTGCTGGATCTAAAAGCGGTAGCAGCTACTTAGATCTAGCTGTGCAGAAATGTGGGTGCAGATCTTTTGATTTCAGAGGTGAAGACATACATGTAGGTCAATATTTGCTTATATTTAAAACTCACTGATTTTTAATTATTGGCTCATAAAGAAAACAATAACAACATATCCAGTATGCATACCAAATTGTAGTCTTTGCACTATTTGAGTTTCTGAGCTAGGGATGTTATCTTTTTTTTTTTTCACAGTATCCTACCTTGCCTCTTCCACTCCCCTATTCCCCTTCCCCTAGCTTTCTTTTTAAAGGCCTAGTCCAATGCTAAATCATCATTATTTTCTTAATGGAGACTTCCCCTAGCATCAGAAGCATCTTAACTCTGGGTTTGGGCTTCTCAAGTGGTTCTGCCAACTAATAAAAGCACTAAAGTGGCTTACTTTTCTGCCTATAGGAGCGTACTGAACCTGAACATTGGCTCATCAGATCTTAGATATTTTTAAAATTCTGTAGTTGAATAACATTTACATTTAACATATAAGGAGAGACTGAGGTGAAACAACAATGTGTTAATGATCTATCCGGCAAATGATAACAAAATAGTGCACATTAGTTTGCAGCAACTATATGTGAAAGTGCTCTGCAAACTAATCATGGTAATAACCGTTACCATTTAACAGTGTGTGTTCTGAGCAGACACTCTGCTAAGCACAGTGCATAAATTATCTGTTTCCATCCTCACATGAATTCTATGGGGTAGGTGCCATTAGTATCTTCATTCACAGGCAATCAAGGCTTAGGAATATAAGTAACTTGTTTAAGGTCCTGTGGTAGTATGGGATGGACTTTGGAATAGATATAGGCAGTCTGCCTGCAGAGATCAAGTTATCAACTTTTATCCTGGAAAACTACCTTGTGAATATTAGCCAATATTATCTTTAAGGAAAGCATCTGAAATCTCAATTACAGGACAAAAACAATAATGATTGAACTAGTGAAGATCAGTGTTTGACGAGAATTATGTGTGTTCCATAAAACACTGCCAATTCCTTCCTGTGTTGTGCTTCATCAGAATTATGATAAAATTAATATACTATATTTGTCACCTATAGGTGGCAACAGTTGTACAGATGACTTTTTGGTGGATTTTTTTTTTTTAACTGCATTTGGGAATAAAAGTAGGGCTAAACAGGCAAGATGAAATGTATTTTCAAGTTTAAATAAATAGCTTTGCATGTTCTTAAAATATTTTCCTGCCTTTAGTGTAACCACGAATTATTAGTGATAATTCAAGCAAGAAGTATATAGTGACATATTCTCCAGAAATCTCTTCAGAATTAGAACTTTATTAAATTAATTCCTTGTAGTCAAGCAGTCATTCAATCAAACCAATCTACTATATGACCAGCTTAGTGCAAATAGTCTTGTGGTCTTGATTCTCAGAGGAAATTTTATAGAAGAGGATGCTCTTGGCTTGGTTTTGAAGAGCAAATAGGACTGAAATATGTAGTAAGGAGGAGGGAAGGCATTCCAATAAATGTCCATCTTCTATGCCCCTAATGCATCTGTACAATACTGTGTAGTCTACTTCAGCACCAGGAGTTGCCTAGAGGGTCTCTCCCTCTCCCTTTGGGGATTCTGCAGTAGACAATATCACTATAAAAACAAACAGAGACATGCCTACCCCAACAGTTTCTAAGAAACCCAAACAGACCCATGAAAGTATCAGCCAGTATGTGGGTTATAAAAAGCTTGACTTCAAACAGCGTTCCCATCTATGACCTCACTTTGCTCTTCCATTAGCCTGGAAGGTTAGGGAGGCTGGAGTCAGCTGTACTTTCCATGTGTTATTTATGGAATCTGTGACTCACACAAATTCAAATCCAAGTGAAATTAGACCTGAAACTTATTTTCCTGACTTTTCATACACAAAAAAAGCATTTTTTTTTTTTACAGTTCACAATAGTCATGAAGTAGAGATTTTTGCCTAGAGCAATATCCTCAACACTAGGAAGGATAAAATTGGAGGAGCTATGGACCCTTGCCATAGGAAGAGGTGGAAAATGTATAAGGTGATACAGAAAAACTCAAGTGATAAACTAGCAAAAAATATATGCATGATGGTATCACCTTCAAAGAGACACATGTTTTGTGAGTACAGCCAGAATCTCCTGTCCATGGTCGAGGAGAACAAATAGCAAATTCATGAAATAGTGCAATCAATTATTGTTTTATGATAAATGGTACTGTCATGTTATTTCAAATACTTTCCCATCTTAAACATATTGGTTAGTTTATCTACTATAAATGTCAGGAAGAGATCAGATATATTTGTGAAATTCAAATGCAGCATCGTTCCTCAGCTGGGCACTAACATTTACAATGAGGATTGGAGCTCTTAGCACAAATTAATGCAAACAGGACTTTAATCAACATAATTTCTTATTTCTCTATTGTTACAGAGATTCACTGCCAATGGATCAAGAAAACATGTGGTAGGAAAATAGCCCTACTTATAAAGTGTTTTTACTATGAGTCTGGTACTGAGTTGAATGGACTGCATGAATTATCTCATTTAATTCTTACAGCAAGCCTATGAGATAGCACTATTATCATCCCCATTATACAAATGAGAAAATGCAGATAGAGAGGTCTAAATGTTAGTACAATGTATGTGGCTAATAAGTTAGGCAATCAGGACTTGAGCAGAAATAGCCTGACTACAGGACTTGGGATCTTAATCACTATGTATTACCCCAGGTACTCAGAAACCAGTGTGCAATTCCTGGCATTGTGCTAATTAGCTGTGTAAGTCCTATGACCCTTAGTTTCTTTACATTAAACGTTTTTGTGAATCTTCCCTGTCTATAAGGCTCTGTGACTCTAAAATATTCTTAATTGGATATCTTCTGGGCATCTCTTATTAGAATTTGAGGTAGCACAATAACCAACCCTAACATCCCTCTTCCCCACGTTCGTTCTCAATGACTTAAACAATAAAAGAAAAAGGCTTACGGGAGGCCAAAAGATCAGCTTTATGAGCAGAAAGTTTGATTGGAGAACAAGGTTTCCATCTGTAAAGAAATGGGTTTCCTAATACCCTTCCTGAGAAATAGACAAGCTTAGTAATCAGCAGCCCTGGGCTGGGAAACAAGTGTCTTCCTGTAAAAGCTACAGCATGAAGGAACAGGACAGAATTTTGTGCTTCTGACGGTCTGATTCCAGAGGGAGACTGGGAAGGCAAGAAGTGGGTAGCAGCACTGGCAGTTCCTTTCCTGAACTTCCTAGGCAAGTCAGTCCCTCATCCTCTGGGAGGAGTGAATGAGGGGGATCCAGAGACTCCAGGAGGGTTACCCTAGGAAGCTCCTTTCATGTGGAAACATCCAAAATTGAGAAGTGTCTCCAAGGCGTCCCTTACTACCACCCAACATCTCTCATTATGTATGATGCAGAGGTTAACCAGCATGTCATAGATGCATGAAGGCCAAGAAGATGCAGGAAGATTCTGGTGCTACAGGGAGTTAATGTGCACAGAGAAGCCTCTCTATGGGCAAAGGAAAAGGAGGAAGGTGATCCAGCTGGTGTGAAAGATGGCAGAGCTTCCACTTGGAAGCAAATAGGTGAAATCTAGGAGATAGTCTGTTTAATCAAGAGCTTTGGGTTGAAGCTTAATGTGTGATTTACCCCATCCCTTTTCTGATGAGAAAATCTTGAGCACCGAGAAGATGGTTTCAGGGAAGAGTTTTATGTTATGTTCTTGTTGTGGAATGGGGAGGAGGTATTTTAATCCAAGGTCTCTTAGTTGAAGATTTGTGCACATCTCAAAGTCTGTGTTAAGTGCTATTTGCGAGGGGCATTCCAACCTCAAGGGAAAAGATGCAGCTCAAGTCATTTCTCTTTTCTCGGAGGCACTAGTTAATCTCTTCCTTAATGCCAGTTCTTACTGCACTCCTGGTGAAGCTACTTTCTAGATGAGACATAAAAATAGATAGAATGACCTTTGGTGATCACTAGAGACCCCTCCACACTTTTCTCAAGAGTTGTGGTATTAACCCAGTTAACCTGGTCAAATTCCAACTTGGATAATTACTTTCTCCCGGTGCTCAGTTCCCTCTATTACCTCAACTGGACACATTACTCTTCACTTGCCCTTCTGAAAAATTAATGTGACGCATTGGTAATAGAGAGCCACTCTTTCTCCAACCACACTCAGGGAGATGTGAGTTGGCACTTGGGGGAACTCTGTTTTCTTACTGGGGTCCTAGAGATTCTCCAGTATCCTCAGGGCAAACAGATTTTATTAGGTGAAAGAGTAATTTTCGGCAGAGATGTGCTTTTATGACTATATTAACTGTATTGCTGTCCTTTCCTTTGATCGATGGCTTTCAATGACCTCTCCTGGAACCCCTGAACCCAGAGGGGGAAAATGAACTTACTTTTTGAGAAAAAGAGCAAGCAGAGAGAAGGTCAGTGGGAAGCTTAGGGTTGTTAAAAAATAATACACCTTGTGGAAAGGAAAAGGATGCACTTTGAAGATAAACAAAGGCCGCAAAGGACATTTAAACACTAGATCAAGAGGACTAAAGGGAAGAGAAGTCAATTCATCAGTGACAAGAAACGTCCCTATATATGGAAAATGGGAGAGAGTTGGGAGGGCATGTCCCTTAGGAGGAAGATAAAGTAACACAAGGAAAATCACAAACTTTGCTTTTGGCACAGAAAGGCATCTGGGAAAAGGAAAGGCATGTAAGTTGGGGTAAAACTGTTAATATGAACATGTAAAACTCATTTATGATTTTTACAAACCTGGATATTAGTGTCATGATTTCCAATGCCCATTTGAAAATTTGGATTTTCTGTTTTCCAGGGGTGAACAGATCCATAAAGGTAGTTTAAAACATAGGTTGACTGCCTTCAGTAATGCTTCAGATTTGATTAGTTGTGGTCACTTTCTCCAAAGGTATAATGTGCACTATTTTCTGATGATCCAGAATTGGGCAAACAAGACAGCTCACTGCTATCAGCCTGTGTAAGCAGCTTAACTAAATGGGACATGTTTCTCTGTGTTGTTAGATTCCTTTTTCTTCCAGCACAGTAATATTAATTAAAGAATTTATGCAGAAATGAGAATTGAGCAGTTCCTGAGATGGGAACTTCTAAATCTGCTCATGTAAGATTAAGAATTTCAGCTGACAAGAATGAGGGCATCAAACTTTTCTGCCTTTAATTTATATACATCGTTATGAATAAAAATAAATATAGATACTACTCGACTTAAAAGATTGATTAGCCTATTTTTTACTACCCTTTCCATCATTTTATGTCTTAAATATGTCTTAAACCTGTCTGTTCAGCAAGCTGGGCCATGGCAGGCTTAGATGTCACTGTCCTTGTAGCATAAAAAGTCCATGAACTTTGCCAGATGAAAATGTAGCATTCACCTATATATTCTAACATGATATCACTATGTTTCACTTTGGAATAATAGATTTTTGACTATTTGTAAAAGAAAAAATATTGTGTGTGTGTGTGTGGGTGGGTGTGTGTGTGTGTGTGTGTGTGTCTGTATGTCTGTATGGATCAGCTGAGTATAAAAAAAGTTTATATTACTTCTTTTCCCATGGAAGTTCTCCTTCCAAAAGAAAATCTCCAATACCATTGGACATTGGTGGACATCATAAAATTATACTTGAAAGTGTTAAGTTTTTATGAGGTATGCCGAGAGTGCCAAAGCTAGGGAAAAACATTCTATGTTATTCATTAACCTATAAATAACCAGACGACCTGGAATTACTTCCAACAGAATTTGGTAGGCCATTTAGGAGCCACAGTGCATTATGGCAGTCAATTTATTAGGCACTATACAACAGCCATGGAATTAAATGGGACTGCAAGCTAAGGGTCATCCAGGAACATGCTGATATTGGAGGAGGTAAGAATGTTTGCTGCAGTGACATGTGATTCATTTCCTACTGCAATTCATGTTTCAGTTCAAGAGCTGGTCAGCTTTTCATTTGGATAAAGTTATTTGACATATTGAATCCTGAGAGCCAGGACAATTCAGAACTGGAACAAATTTATTGATCCTTAGTCTAAAAAGAATTTTTTTGGGGGGGGGTGGGAATTGTTTTAAAGATTCAGAAACACTGAACAATCAATTCTGTGTTGCACTCTTGTTTATGGCAGCAATTGTAGGATGTACCTCGTGGCACTACCTGGGAAGCCCTGGGGTCCTAGAATGGAGAGACACGCTGGTGGGGAGGATGCTGATGGGAATCCGCTTCCATTCTGGATTCCATCCCTTGCGCTATCACAATATGACAGTGACAATCATCACTTCAACTCTGTACCCAGATTGTAATGAATACTTAAGTCAGGAGTCTGCTGTTCCTGCCACATCATTTGTTTATTCTTCATATATTTACCAAGTACCTACAATGTATCAGAAAATATTTTAGATAGTGGAGATACAGTGGTGTATGAGAAAAGTCACACAGAATACATATTAAGGACTCTTAATATGAAGCAAATATGGAACAAAGCATTAGGTATACAAGAAAGTGAATCCCTGAAAATTGCCTTGTTGAGTTTGAATCATCTACTCAGTCTGCTCTTTGGTCTAATAATGGCACCTAGAACACAAATATCCTGTCACACTTACAGTTATGGATGCGCCCACCCCAATGCTATTTCTGGAATAACAACTTCCTGGATTTTCTAAAGCTTCTTTTGATCTTCTACCATTTTCAGTCTAGAACAGCATTTAGGCAGATATTTTTCATAGTTTAACTAGTTACTATTTACACTCACCTTTCTTAACCTTTCTGGATCTAGTGACTTTCTGAATATGACATGTTTAAATCAGAATTTCTTTTCTCTTTCTCTTTCTTTTTCTTTCTTCTTTCTTTCTTTCTGTTTCTTTCTTTCTTTCTTTCTTTCTTTCTTTCTTTCTTTTTTTTTCTTTCTTTCTTTCTTTCTTTCTTTCTTTCTTTCTTTCTTTCTTTCTTTCTTTCTTTCTTTTTCTCTTTCTTTCTTTCTTTTTTTTTTTCAGACAGAGTCTTGCTGTGTCACCCAGGCAGGAGTACAGTGGCATGACTTCAGCTCACTTCAAAATCTGCCTCCTGATTCAAGTGATTCTCCTGCCTCAGTCTCCCAA
>PVKP010039083.1:0-20403 GCA_004027715.1 Plecturocebus donacophilus
AAACAAACAAACAAAGAAATAAATAATAAAACAGGACCTATAAGTACCAGAAGGCACTGTGTTTTATTTAGACTTATGATGCATACATAAATTCAAAGCTTGGAGTCTTATTCATACAACTATATGAAAATGTGCTTCTAGGAAATACAGATATTGTAATGTATTCTAGTAAACTCTTTGAGAATTTGGAATCTCCTTTAACCAGTGTTAACAAGCCAGGACTGTAAGTGACCAGACACCTTATAAAACTCAAAAACTAGAAATGCTTGTGGTTCCCTACAAGCTCTGACTCCAATGTAGGTAACAAGGTTCATAAAGAGCAAACCTGTTCAGCCAGAAGCAGTTCTAATACTGATGTCACACTTTCCCTCAAACAATGACTTTTGTCCCTTCAAACATGTATCCTTTATTCTATACCACCTCTGTTTGGGTAAAGGAATCCTGGGAATTGAGAAATAATTAAATAATATCTTTAAAAAAGTAGGTAGTTTTGATTTGCATTTCTCTAATGACCAGTGATGATGAGCATTTTTTCACGTTTGTTGGCCTCATGTATGTCTTTCTAATGCAATTAAAAAATTTTTTTCAAAAAAAAGTGTAGGTAAACAAGTCATTCTTTGGTTGTTCTAATAAAATGTAAGCAAAAATGTAGATAATTATTTGAGAATTCTAAAACTATAGGTAAACAAACATATGTAATACAAACTGAAGCTCAGAATTCAAATGCAAATTCATTACATTTCATTTCATGAGAGACAGGCATAATACGAGTGACCATGTATGTCCCTACTTCTTTAGTCCACCATCTCCCTATCACGTCTATTATTCTACTTCTACTTTCACTCTCCCATTTCTTAAACAATTTCATTTGATACTGTTCGAGGGGTAAAAAGTGCATCAGCAGTCATCAGCTGCAACAGTGTCAACACACTTACTATAACCGATCTTTATAACAAGTTCTAAGTAGGATGAAACTTTAAAATAAGTCTCCTCTGGGTCAAAGATCTAAAGTGTCAAGTAAATCTACTCTATGTGTTGATTTATATATTAGCAAATGTCATCATGTTAATACTAACATAAGTCCTTTAAAAATTATAGTAACTGGATCAATTTTGTCACTTTCCATTGACATTTCAAAATGTCAGTGTATCATTTCTCTTCTAAAGTAAAATAAATATATTATCAACACCATTTTTTAAGAAAAATAATCCATCCTGTTGTGCTTCTAAAGTATTAAAACTCTTTGTAAAATCATACCAAGTCATCTTCATTCTGTGTGTGTATGTGTGTGTATACAATCTTGTAAGCATTTTCTATGGTTTGAAATAGCTATTCAAAGGGGTGAACTCCAAATAATAACTTTACTTCAGTAAATCCAATTGTGGTGGCCTTGATCAGATTGTCTCAGAATTCTGTCAAGATGGGATTTTAAGCTACTTTCATGTTTCTGACTACTAGCATATTAAATACTGAAAATAAGAAAACAAAAAAGAGGATATAAAAATTAAGGTTTCTGTTAAATGTCTACATCTTAAAAATGAATGTTACAGCCAAACAGTTATGAATATATATATATAATAGTCCATATATTAAGATAGATCATAAATAGACTATATTAAATATAATAAATCTTCAGCCAGGTACAGTAGCTCATGCCTGTAATTCCAGTACTTTGGGAGGCCAAGGTGGGTGGATCACTTGAGGCCAGGAGTTTAAGACCAGCTGGTCAACATGGTGAAACCCCATCTCTACTAAAAATACAAAAATTAGCTGGCTGTGATGGTGGGCACCTGTAATTCCAGCTACTGGAGAGGCTGAGACAGCAGAATCGCTTGAACCTGGGAGGTGAAGTTTGCAGTGAGCTGAGATCACACCACTGCACTCCAACCTGGGCAACAGAGCAAGACTCCATCAAAGAAAAAAATATATATTAAATATACTAAATATTTTTTATGTTACATGTGATGAAAACTGATAAACATTTATAGATAATGGATCTAAATGCCCATCAACTGAGGAATCGATAAATAAAGTATAATATATCTACACAATGGACTATTATTCAGCAATAAAAAGAGATAAAATACTTACACATGCAACAACACATATAACCTTAAAAACCTTAAGCTAAGTGAGAAAATATAACTGAAAGAGACCACATACTGTATGACTCCACTTATTTGAAATGCCCAGAATAGGCACATCTGTAGAGACAGAAAATAGATTAGTGGCTGCCTAGGGCTGGGAGGTTTTGGGGTGGGGAGAAATAGGGAGTGACTGCTAATGCATATGAGGTTTCTTTCAGGGGTGGTGAAAATGCTCTAAAATTGATTGTACTGATGGTTGTACAACTCCGAATATTCTAAAACCATCAAGGGAGCTATACACTTTAAATAAGTGAATTATATGTAATTTATAATTTAATAAATCTGTTACCAAAAAAATTAATATAAACCCTGACTATATGAATTTGTCAAAACTCATCATACTGTATGCTTATAATTGTTTTATAACACAATAAATTTAATTTTTCAAAGACAAATGCTATAAATACACAGTTACAATAACCAAATATATGGCCAATTTAGAGATAAAATTAATAGCTGCACGAGACTTTTCACAAATATGAGCACCCCCGTACCCCTCACTGAGGTCAATGGCCCTCTACCCCACACATATCCACTCTCCCCACCTATACTTACACTCAAAGTTTTAACCTAGTAACAGGTTTGTATGAGACAAATAAAATCAGGAAATTATGTGTTGCTCATTTCGTTGGTATTATAGTTCTTCAAACAAAGGGGCAACAGAGTGAAGCTTCTCGTCTGGTGCAGGAATACCTAAATATCCTGAAAGAAGAATCTGAACAATGAGAACAAAGCATAAATTCAGGGTTTCTGAGGTCAACATCAGTGACCTGGGGCTGCTTTAGGTACATATGGAAGAAGGAGATAACAAAAAACTAAGCAAGTCAACAATTTTTTCAATTACTGCCTAGCTTTCCTTTATTCCTTTTAGTTTTACCATCAGGATGGGGTAGACAGGAATAAGGCACATTTTTCTAGTATCTAGTTTCAGAATGATAGGAACTGAGTAATGGTTAAGATCAGAGGCTTTTTACATCAAGTTTGTATCTGAGTTCTGGTCCAGTCTGTGCTACTTAGCATGGGATTTTAAGTCAATTGCTTGTTGACTTTGAGCCTCAGTCTTCTCATCTGTAAAATAGGATAAGAGTGGATTGCAAATTCAAAGATCACTGCTAGACATACAGTAAAAAAAACTTGATAAATGTTAGCTACTACTTTCACAACCTTAAAGTTTTTTCTGGTATTGAAGAATCTGGAACTTAAGGGATTTCTGATAATTTCATAGCCATTGTCTAAGGAATAGTTAGTTACTGGTTGCCCCTGACTTGTAGAACAACTGGTTACTAGATCATTTAGAAATCTAGGGCTTTTAAAACTTTTAAATCTTTAGTTATTTCTTAATAACTAAAGAACACTTAAAGAAAGCTTTACAAAACAAAAGAGCAGAATAATTAGTTATTGTCAGGAGAACATGACTTTTTTCCTATGCACACTGGACCCTAAAGGAAGAACAAAGGACATTGCCTGCTCATTCTTGACTTGCTGCATTTGACTCTGTCCCCACTGGTTGTGGCGATGCTATTAACCCCACACTTTGATGTGGCAGATCCCCAAAATCTGTTGGCTGGTTTCTGGCTAGAGAATGAGCACAGTTTCACCCTTGTGGCTCCAGAAAGAGCAAGAACATACTGCTGGCAGCCAGAAGAGAAAAAAGTATTGTTCTGTCTCTTTCCCATTGTCCCAAATAGCCAAGCACAGGTTCAACCACCCAAAATGCCACCCTTCTGCTGTGCGGCAGCCAAGGAAAGACCTGGGAGGAGCAGCTCCAAGAATCTCTGGGCAGGCAGTGCCCAAATGCTTGCCCCAACTCTTTCTGTCTAAGCCACACTTCGCAGATGACAAAAGTCAGCACTTTGTCTCTTAAGCACTGCACAGTCAAGTTTATTTTTGCATTTTTCATACCCCAGTGTTTTGCTCTTTCCTCAGTTCTACTTTTTTCACAGTCCCCAACAGAACAGGCATGGAGTTGGCAGGAAAACCCCTGAGAAGATTCTAACAAAGATAATGGTGTGGATGATGATAATTATAAGGCTGTCAGGATAATGACTGTCACCTATTAATTTGCTTAAATTAGCAAAACCACCTCTCAGTGTGGGAAAAGTAGAAGGAGAGAGGCTGTGATCATTTGGTAAAGGTATTACATGGTTCACGAGAATGGCTGGTTGAATTTCCACTTCTCTGTGTTTTCACCTACAGTCTCATACAAGTACACACACAGATACTTACATCTATGAGTACATGAGGACATCTATTCTAGAAAATTTCACATAAGGAATAAGCACGCTGGCTGGAGTCCTGGATAACCTAAGCGTACATCGCAGCTCTGATACCAGCCAAGAGTGTGACCTTCAACAAGTTACTTAATTAGCTCTGTGCCTCTCTTTCTTCATCTGAAAAGTGAGGGGACTGATAGTATTTACCTCATCAGATTGTGGTCATAATTAAATGAGTTAATTTATGTAAAGCACTTAGCATAGTGCCTGGCACATAGTAATCTCAACATAAAGTATAACTATTTTTTTTAACCCTTTAGACATAATCGGTAGTTGTTTTTATCCTCACATAGCTTCCCCCAAAATCTTTAAGGTACTGTCCCTATAAAGACTTCTGGCCAGAACATCCTCGACTCCCCTTGTTCCCGCCCACAATAGCACATCTTCTGTTAGACACTTAGTTCTAGGTTTTCATTATTTCAGATTCAATGGAACTGAAAACACACACACACACACACACACACACACACACACACGGACCACATCTCTCCCCTGCACCCAAATGTAACAATGGAATATGGAAATGGCATTTTTCAACATCTCTTAAAATAATTTCCTGACAGAAAGAAAAGTCAGCAACTGGAAGAAGGAAGTCTTAGTGAGGAAAGACCAGAATGACAACTATAGGCTGCTCTGAGATCATGAAAAGCCCCCAGGTCACTGACAGCCAAAAACAGACAAAACCAAGAGGCGCTAAAGTCCAAACAAGGTTTGCTTTCATTTCCTTTCTTTCTTTTTCTTCCTTCCTTCCCTCCCTCTTTCCTTTCCTCTACAAATCAGGAAACCACATAGCTGGCTAGCACCCTCTTTCCAGATGTTGCAGCATGGTTATTAGGGTACCTGTTGGTAGAATGAAAGTTGACAGATGGCTGACTTTGTCTCTTAAGCACTGCACAGTCAAATTTATCTTTGTATTCTTCATACCCCAGTTTACTGCTCTTTCCCCAGTTCAGAGACCCCTTCCTTATCCCCAAGACTGCTAGGATATCCCTTTCCAAACTAGTTTTCAAAAAAAGATGATAATTCAATGTGCATCAAAAAGCAAATGAAGAACCCCATTTTAAGTTTGTATCTCACATGAGCATGTTTCTAGCAACCATCCAAGCACATGCCAAAACCTACAGGGGATTTCAAACCTGGCTATGAAGCTCTAGGTACCATGCCATAGAGTAACTATTTAGTAAGTGTTAGATCTTGTTACTGCAGTTGCATCTTTCAAAGGTTTTCTTAGAAAAACATGAAAGGGCCGGGCGTGGTGGCTCATGCCTGTAATCCTAGCACTTTGGGAGGCTGAGGTGGGTGGATCACCTGAGGTCAGGAGTTCGAGACCAGCCTGGCCATCATGGTGAAACCCCATCTTTGAAAAACAAACAAAAAAAACAAACAAAAACATGAAAGGGTGCTCTCCCTACCTCTGCTTCCTCACCTTCTCATCATTCCTCTGCTCAGTGATTTCTGGCTTCTGATGCATCCAAACAAGAAAAAGTGTTTTCACTATGGCATTTCCTGCCTCCTCACTGTTCTTCAGCACAGCCTCCCCATTCTTGACACTGTTTACTTCTCTGTTTTTACAAAACCCATGTGAGCTCACTCCCACATGACTCTCCCAGCTCTCTCCAGCGCCACCAAGTGATCATAGATTCTCAAGCAAGAAGTCTGAAGTCTCCATGTCTCTTCAGAACTCCAGATCCACATTTCTAACCAATTTTTCACTATTTCCCATGTCAAGAACTCAACTGGATGTGCTCAGGCCCCTCAAACTCAATTCTTAAATTCTCTTCCTGAATTTTATCTGGAAAACTGTCATGACCATACTTCCATTTTGCCCAAGTGCAAAGCCTCCACTTCATGGCATTCCAACTCCTACTTGAATCCCAGTTCCTCGTCTCTAACATGCCAGGGTCCTGCAAAGAGTTCTGCAATCAAACTCTTCTCTCCGTCTTGTCTGCGAATGCCTGGACCGTCACAGTGTCTACAGCTGGATTCCTCAGCTCACACTCTCTCCTTGCTGCAGTGTATCTGCCGAGCTGCTGCCAGAGCTATCTTCCTAAACCGTGGCTCTCTGGTCATCTCAATTCTGCTTCCAATTTTTCAAACCCTTCCATGGTTCCTTATCACCCACAATTTACCCTTTAGCAGAGCACACGTTTTTATTTCATATATTACAAAAGGACACTAAGACACTAATGACGATCATTCTTGCCCTCATGAAGTTTACAGTCGTCCATCACTAAAACTGTCATGTTATTCAAAAATTATAAACAAAAATGAAAATATTGGTTTTATTAAACCATGTTTTGTCCATATGACATTAGATATCCAGATCTTTAAATAACTAGCCAGTTACCCGATTCTTTCTTCTAAAAGTCTGTAATGCTAGAATGTCCCACAAATCTGTGCTCCCAACACACAGCTCACAACTCAGCATTTTAACTATGCTCCCTCCCTTGCCCAAGCTTTCACTCTTCAGTTCCCGTTTGTAGCTGGAGGCAGCTGGAAGGTCTTTCTCCAATTCCTACTCTTCCTTCAAGACTAAGCTCAAATGTTTCCTTCATCTTGATGTCATCTGTGAAACTCTACATCTGTCATTCCTCCTCTAAGGTCTCACACCAATTTAGGTATCCCTGCTATAACATTTATTACAATGGATTGTTATTCGTTAAGGGATGATCCCACAAATCTATCCCATATGCCTAGCACTAAGAATTATGATTGGCACATAGGGAACACTCAACAAATCTGTATGAAATGAATGAATGACTACATAGAAAACCTACTTACCCAAATCCTCTGTATATTCAAATAATTAATCAAATATCTTTCATTCAACAAAATGAATCGAGTGCATTTGGCCCCTTCCTCTCTGGAGCTTAGAGTGTTTCCATCCTTGATTCTGAAAAGCTAGCCAAATACATGAGTAAAAAATTTAAAATTTAAATTTGTTATCAATATAACATCAGATGACATGGCTGTAATGATCAAATAATTACCTGATTCTTTCAGATTCTGTTTTAAATGTCAAACATTCAGTGATGATTAACATACTTTCTGATGTGAAAGGGTGAGGACTGACTCACTACTGGGACAAGGACAAGGGCAAATCATGGCTCAGCACTGTCATTCAGAGCCTCCTGTTTGTCCTCTGTAGGTCGGCTCAGTCACGGTAAGACAAGGTACTCTGAACTTGTCATTCTTGTTTCATGTACTCAGATGCCTCCTTCCCCATTGTCAACATCTGCTCTGAACTTTAAGTTAAAGTCAGGCCCACTTGTTTGTAGAATAGCTCATTGACATAAAGCAAATAATACCTGCCAGCCAGTCAAATCCAAAAACCTCAGCTTTAAAAACAGACTTGTATTACAGAATTCCACTGTAAATCCATTTGTTATATTTATCGTTTTATCTTTTGGATCCAAATAGATAAGCTTTTTTTTAAAAAAAAAAAAAAATCTAAATTGCTGTATTAACTTAACTTATAAAAGCCAAACCTGGGGCTGTCCGCCATGGCTCACACCTATAATCCCAGCACTTTGGGAGGCTGAGGCATGTGGATCATGAGGTCAGAAGTTTGAGACCAGCCTGGCCAACATGGTGAAACCTCGTCTCTACTAAAAATATAAAAATTAGCCGGCGTGGTGGCAGGCGCCTGTATCTCAGGTTCAAGAATCACTTGAACCTAAGAGATGGAGGCTGCAGTGAGCTGAGACCGCGTCATTGCACTCCAGCCTGGGCCACAGAGCAAGACTCCGTCTCAAAAAAAAAAGCCAAACCTTTAACTCATTCATCTAGTTGAAATTCAAGTACATCCCCAGATAGCTCCGTTAAGGAAGAGGGACAGAATACATGGTAAAATATTCCCAGGGTAAAGACAATGAAGATTCCTTTGTTTCAACACCACAAGCCAAGCCTGTAAATACCCCTCATCTAAGTGGAAACCAATATTGATTCTTTAACATTGAGATGGAAAGGCAGAACAGGAAGTAAACTGTTTAGAGAAGCAGCTCTAAATCTTGGAATTAAATCCCACTAATTGTTCCTGAAAGGGATAATAAACACAGGTAATTAACTTCTGGGGCCTCTGTTTTTTTTGTTTTGTTTTGTTTTTTCTTTTTTTTTTTTTTATGTGCTTCTTCAGAGGCATTGTTTTGGTTTTTTTGTTTTTTGTTTTTTGTTTTTGTGATAGGTTCTCTCTTTGTTGCCCAGGCTGGAGTGCAGTGACACAACCACAGCTCACTGCAGCCTTGACCTCCCAAGCGCAAATGATCCTGCTACCTCAGCCTCCCAAATAGCTAGGACTACAGGCATGTGCCACTATGACCAACTAATTTTTTATTTTTTGTAGAGACAAAGTCTCACTATGATGCCCAAGCTGGTCTCAAACTCCTGAGCTGAAGCAATTTTCTTACCATGGCCTCTGGCAGGAGGTCTCTGAATTTTATCAATAGTGTGGCCATCAAAAAAGGGTATTTTTTTAAACTTCAAGGCCTTGTAGATATTTCATAGTCTAGCATTTGCCAAAGAGCTCCTCCAAAGCTGTCATAATTTGGATACAGGGAGTACTACCATATGTTTTAGCAAAAGGGGAAGAAATGGGTTATATAGGATCATGAAGTCTGAAGCCAGAAGGAACTTTGGAAACTTTGGCACCACTCGGGCCAAATCTGGTCTCTTGATGTGTGTTGTTTGGCAGACCCAATGTTTTTGGTTTTGTTTTTAGCAAATGTGAATGAATTGCTGATGTTTTAACACTAGAAGATTTCACATAAAAATCTGAATTTCAAGATTCTCTGAAAACGTTGAAAGCTCTGATAACACCAGGCCCTCCTTCTTACAGAACTATTAACTGGAACTGAGTAAGTTTGGCTCTCAGTGGATGAAGCATTTTCTCTCCAGGTCCTTCCACTCCCTACTGCCTCCCCGACACAGGACCAAGGTTGCCTTGCATTTAGTTTCACCTGTGCTGTCCCCCCCATCTCCACACACCTGCAACCCAACCACTGCCTGCAGTCTTCTTTGCTCATGTATGATGCCAGTCTCATCCGGATAAACCTTGTGAACTTGCCATCACTGATCTTATTCAATCCCTCAATCTACCTGTGAGGAAACTGAAGTTGAGAGACATCCTGCTAGGGGAGAGAACAGTTTCAGAATCCTTTACTCACCAAGCCAGTGAAGAGTCATCTATTTCTAAATCCTACTCTCAAACTCAGAAGAGAAAATAGCAGGCTCTGTAAACCACTCAGAGTCTGAGAAAAGATGGGAAGGTCCAAATATTTAACAAAATAAATGCAAAAACAAAGAAGTAAATGAGTTAAATATAGGCAGAGTGAGGGCCAGGCATGGAGATACATTGGTGTCATCATCTCCCTGTGTCCCACACTGTTACCAGGGTCACTGTGCTCCCAGGCTCTCGTTTCAGCTTCTCTCTCCTCCCCACAACCCTATCTTGCAGAGCTTGGCCTGAGTATAGTGTTCTGGTGAAGAAATCTATGATGATGTTAACAACACTGATGTGTTCTTTCAGTTAGCAAATGCTTTGCATGATTTATACATGATCATGTGAGGTATACATAGATCTGTTGTCTAAAGGCATCCTTTTAGTATGCCATGTACAAAGCAGTACGTTTACTGACTAACTGATAGGAAGTACACATTGAGATTTTAATCAACTACTTTTTAGAAGGAAACTCATAAAACTGAAATTAAAGGCAAAAACACAGTTAAGGATGCTGACACTGTTTATATAAATATACCAATAATGTTCAATCACATTATAATTTCTTAGCATTAAGCTAAGAATTAAAACATCCTTAGCATGACATGTCATAGTCTCCCATAATCTAGCCCCATCCCACCTCCCAGCCTTATCTGTCTTAAATTCCAGGCTTCAGCTTCTCCAATCTGCTTTGCTTCCTTTCAACACACCAGACTTCCCTATCTCTGTGCTATTCTCTTGTTCCAGCAGGCCTCTTTTCCATCAGGGAAATCCTCTTCCTTCATCAAGTCCCAGTTAAATTGCTACACCCACCCCATAACTTTCCTTCATACTTAACCTTGAATGAACCTCTCCTTTTCTGTGTCATTCAGTAGTACACAATTGATATTGCTACCATATAATTACATTTATACTATCTTATAATATAGATATTTGTAAACATGACTATGTTTTTCACTAAACCTTTGGAGGCAGGGACCATGCGTTCTTTTTTTGAACTTGGTTTTTAGTTATAGTTCAATCTCATCATCCACAAGGACTACTTTGGTGTCTGCCAAGAACCTCACAAAGAAAAGGTGAAGTAGCTCAAAATACATACATTTTTGCAATCATTAATTAAAATCGAAGTCATTAAGTGATACTTTCTTGGAAAGCCATGATGGAAAACAATATGGTGGTGCCTCAGAAAAATTAAAAATAGAACTACCATATGATCCAGCAATACCACTACAAGCCCAAAGGAAAGGAAAGCCTTATGTTGGAGAGTTAGCTGCACTTTCATGTTCCTTGCAGCGTCATTCACCATAGCCAAGATATGGAATCAACTTAAATGTCTACGAGTATATGAATGGATAAAGAAAATGTGATACACTTGACCTGCATGTCAAATAAAAAAAAAAAAGAAAGAGAAAAAACAACAACAAAAAAAAGAGAAAATGTGATACACACACACACACACACAAACTAGGAGACTAATTCAGACTTTAAAAAGAAGGAAATTGGCCGGGCATGGTGGCTTACACCTTAATCCCAGCACTTTGGGAGGCGGAGGCAGGTGGATCACCTGAGGTAAGGAGTTCAAGACCAGCCTGGCCAATGTGGTGAAACCCCATCTCTATTAAAAACACAAAATATTAGCCGGTGTGGTGGTGCATGCCTGTAATGCCAGCTACTCAAGAGGCTGAGGCAGGAGAATCGCTTCAACCCAGGAGGTGGAGGTTGCAGTGAGCCAAGATCACACCATTGCACTCCAGCCTGGGCAACAAGACTGAAACTGTTTCTGGATGCCTGTAATCCCAGCTTCTTGGGAGGCTAAGGCAGGAGAATCACTTGAACCCGGTAGGCAGAGGTTGCAGTAAGTTGAGATTGCACCATTGCACTCCAGCCTGGGTGACAAAAGTGAAACAATGTCTCATAAAAAAACAAACAACAACAACAAAAAAAAACGGAAATCGACCAGGCTCTGTGGTTCCATGCCTGTAATTCTGGCACTTTGGGATGCAGAGGCAGGGGAATCTCCTGAGCTCAGGACTTCAAGACCAGCTTGGGAAAAATGGCAAAACTCCATCTCTACAAAAACAAAAACAAAACACACACACACAGAAATTAGCTAGGTGTGGTGGCACAGGAGGCTGAGGAGAAGATCACCTGAGCCTGCTTAAGTTGAGGCTGCAGTGAGAAGATAGAAAGGAAAAGAGAGAGAAGAAAAGAATAAAAGAAAGAAAGAAAAGAGAAAGAAAGGAAGGAAAGGACAGAAAGAGAACAAAAAGGAAAGAAAGAAAGAAAGAAGAAAGAAAGGAAGAAAAGAGAAAAGAGGAGGAAATCCTGTCATTTGTGACATGGGCAAACCTAAAGGACATTATGTAAGGTGAAATAAAACAGGCACAGAAAGACTTGAATCTAAAATGGTTAAATTCAGAGAAGTAGAGAATAGAACCCTGGTTACCAGTGACTAGCGTTGGGATGAAGAGATGTTGATCAAAGGATACAAAATTTCAGTTAGGAGCAATAAGTTCAAGAGATCTATTTTGCAACATAGTGACTATAGTTAATAACATTGTATTGTATTTTGAAAAACTGTTAAGATGGTAGATTTTAAGTGTCCTCAACACACCAAAAAAAAAAAGAGATAAAAATGCGAGGTAATGCATATGTAATGTTAGTTGGGCCATTATACAATGTATTGCTATTTCAAAATATTTTGTGCATGGTAAATGTACACCATTTTTATTTATTTATTTATTTATTTTAAATAAAGACAGAGTTTAACCATGTTGGTCAGGCTGGAACTCCCGACCTCAGGTGATTCACCCGGCTTGGCCTCCAAAGTGCTTGGATTACAGGCGTGAGTCACCACGCCCGGCCACCATTTTTTATTATCTAATTCATTAATTACGGGTTGGAAAGGTTGGAGTGAGGAAGTAAAACTTGAAAATGCGACCACATCTGTCTAGTTGTCATCCTCTAGCTCGAGTTGCATGGCCAGATCCACCCCAAAACACCATAATGTGTCCTGATAAAGATTCAGCCACCAACCAATTCCCACCACCTTTTCAGACTCAGTCAGAAGCCAGAAAAGATTTCCTAATGTCTTGATCCACTTCTCCTATCTTTGGCTCCTCCCAATGCTCATCTTATAGACATGAAGGATACCTGTATCCCACTCACCTACACACAAAAGGGAAGAAACCAAGGGGGATGTTCGTAGGGGATCAGTAGTGCTCAAAGTCTGAGTTGTTGCAAAATTGCAGGTTAAACTATTTTATTACCTAATTCTTACTTTCGAGGGCTTTTAGAGGGGAGGGGCGGAACTGGTTTCTCGCAATGGTATGGGTATTAACAATGATATGGATATTTATTTTAAAAATTTACATATTTATTATTAATTATTGCAACAGGGAATAGAAAATGGCTTTACTGTGCATTTGGCCCAGGAAAGAGGATGGGTTTTCCTATTAGAAATTTTAATAGAGACTATAATCATGCAACAAGTAATCATGCTTTCTCTTCGGAATCTTCTCTGGCTTCCTCAGCCCTCTGCCTATACCTGCCTGAAGAATTTCTCAAAGCTGAACCCAACTCAAATATAAGAAACTGGTAGGGCATACCAATTTACAGAATTTGATGAAACAACCGAAAATCTACTCTGGGGTTCAGGGAACGGGAGAATCCACCTTCAATATAAACTATTATTCAGTTAATTCAGTATTTTTTTAAAACCACATTCAAAAATGTTATATCGAATAACTTACTACATAAGTAACATATTTAGTGTAAATCCTGACTAAACTTCCGGAATAGTTTGCGTTGGACAGATTAGACACCCAAAAAACAAGGTAAAGCACTGACTTGCTTCTGAAGGCCAAGTTTGTTCGTGGTGATCAGCTCTCTGGGCGCTGCTGAAACCAGAGCAGCTTACCTCTGGCGAACCAAAGACGGGGCATTAGGCACCAAGTCCTCCCAAGTTCTGGCTCGGGGTCCGGGGGTGCCGGCGCCTCCACTGCAGAGGCGAGGGCTGGGCTCCCGCGCTCGCCCGAGGCTGCCGGCTGGTGCTGAACCTGGCGCCACGATGCAGAATCCGCCCACCCCGCGCGCTGCGCTCCGCAGATGTCAAGAATCCCCGGGCCGCCCCAATCCCAACCCTCCCGGGGCACCTGCTTACTCGCATTCCCGACCAAGACAGCTGGAGGCCTTTCGGTCCCCTGGGACATGGAGGCCCACCTGGATGGCGTGCACCTCTCCCTGCTCTTCCACCAGCAGCCCCAGAACCTCTCTCCGGAGTCCAGGGCAGGTCGTGGGGGAGGGGCACCGAACCGCCCCAGGAAACCCTCTCTTTCAACTCCGTGCAAAATGCCGCCTTCACATTCCCGGGGAAACCTGCCTACTTTGTAGAAGCACCCCATCAAACAGTGGGGTGGCGAGGGGTGGGCGCGGGCGGGCCGCGGACACTCGAACCCCCAGCATACACCCCAGACAAAAACCCGGTTCCACCCTGCTCCACCGCCCCTCCTACTGCTCGGAGTCGGAGTTACTTCTTGTCCCACCCTTGGCACCCTCCCCTCAAGCTCCAGCCCGTTACCTGAGTCCCAGCCTCGGCGGGGCCTCCGGGGCTCAGCACGCGGCGCAGTGCCCGGGGCGGCGGGGCCGGTGGTGAGGTGGGACCGCGGCCGCCGCTCTCCCCTGCAGCTCCCGGCCGGCCGGGCGGCCCTGGCTCCTGCCGGAGTATTGGACGATCGGTCCCGCTACGCGCCGACCCGGGAGCCGCCGCCCTCTGCCCCCACCGACCCCGGCGGCGGCGGCCACATGGAGCGGGGGAGCCGGCCCCTTCTCTGGGCTCCACCTTCTCTTTCTCCTCCTCCTCCTCCTCCCCGGAGTTTTTCCTGTTGTCTTTTTCTCCCTTGTCTCTCTTTGCGGGGCACCCCGGCCAGTCTGAACCGGTTGTGACTGCGCGGGTGGTTGGGGGAAGGAGGAGGAGGAGATGGAGGCGGAAAAGCGGGCGGTAGGGGCGCTGCGCCTGCTCCCGCGGCCCCGGCCCGGCCAAGAGTAGGGAGGGCACGGCCGGAGCCGGAGCCGCAGCCCCGGCCCTACCCGGCCTGGAGCCACCAAGGCCGCGAGAGAGGTGGGCGCCGCCTGCCAGGCGCCCTCTCGGTGCACACGCGCGCGTCCCCAGGCGCCGCTGTGCCCCCGCCGGCCACCTCGTGCCCGGCGGAGCCCGCCAAGGACCGTGCGCTTTTGCGGGGAGCCCGGGTCTAGAAATGAATGCGAGTCGTCCTTGGTCTCCCAGGCTCCCGGGGCCGCCGGCGCCCTCCTGGCCGGGGCTGTATACCCACCTGGCAGTGATCCCGGAGAAACGGGCACCAGAACTTTGTGGAGTCGGTGCTACTGGGAAGTGAGGAGTGAGGATGCCAAGTGCTGTCTTTTGTGACAGCTCCGCGGGAAAGGAGGGCGTCCGGCGGTACACCCACGCGCACACACACACGCTGCTTCTAAGGACGTTCAGTCTGTCCCGCAGGTGAACTGCTCCAACAGTGCTACCATTGGCAATACTGTGTTTGGCTGAAAGGTAATGGGCTTGCGGGCGGAGATGGATGTCTGTTTTATCCCTCAGAGTCACTGCAGCAGCTGGTGGCTGTCCCTAGGCACCGTGGTTCGCCAACCGTGGGAACCCTCCAAAGTGATACGCACTTTTTGTGTTCCTGTGTATATGCATTTTTCTGGGAAGCCACACCATACTTTCTACTGGCTTCTCAAAGGGGACGGGACCATCCACCACCTTGATGAGAACTCCCTTTATACACTGAAAGTCACTGGTCCTGGCCTAGGCAAAGATTCTACACCTGGCAAAGGGTTGGTTTCAGAAGTGGGGATCAAGCTGCTGCGCCTCCGTTTCCTTGTCTACGAAATTGCCAAGAATCTTGCCTGTGTCACGCAGTCTGCGTGGATGGGAGCTTGAAAACCTGTGGAGCCTAGACAGCCACGTCATGCTTTCTTACAGCACAAAGGTGGCGGACGTTCGGCCGTTTGGACCTACGTCATTCCTTTCTATCCAATTTACTGACTTTCAGGTCACAGGGAAGAGAATGACCAGTGCGGGTCAATAGTAGGATTCTGTTTTGTTCTAAGAGGGAAAAAGAGAAACGGGGGAAAGAAACAGTGAGAATGAGAGCAATGTGGGCCCAAGAATAAGTTCTGGAAGGAAAAATGGAGAAACTATACTGTCAACACCATAAAAAACTTACTTCTGAAGAGGAGAGGGGACACAGTAGGGGATTCTTAGGCTGTATTTTTTACCTGGTTTATGGTTACTCGAGTGCATTCTTTACACGGATAATTTGTGTTCTTTATATGTTAACCTATACACTGATAATTCGTTTTCTTTGTGTTTCAATAAAATATTTTTTAAGGTTTTTTTGGGGGGGGGGACAAAGTCTTGTTCTGTTACCCAGGCTGGAGTGCAGCGGCATGATCTTAGCTCACTGCAACCTCCACCACCCGGATTCAAGCGATTCTCTTGCCTCAGCCTCCTGAGTAGCTGGGATTACAGGCATGCTGATTTTTGTATTTTTAGTGGAGACGGGTTTTCACCATGTTGGCCTGGTCTTGAACTCCTGACCTCAAGTGATCCACCACCTTGGACTCCCAAAGTGCTGAGATTACAGGCATGAGCCACTGCACAGGGCCAATAAAAGATATTTTTAGCAAGTCTGTCTTTGATTCAAATACTTCCTAAGCAGGAGAGCACATGTTATCTTGATTGTTGCTCAAACCAGTCAATGTATATGAACTTATGTTTAGAAGACAAGGAACCCATGGCTGGAAAATATACTACATCCACCAACTGGTTTCTGAAATTGACACATCCCTGTTATCATTTGCACCAAGTTTTCCCAGATTTTTTTTGGAAGAGTATATGGCCAGCACTTCCATTTCTACTCAGGTCAGCCCTCGCCTATCAACTAAGAACCCCGTGTGTGAGCTGGTGCTCACAGCTTTAGATGGCTGCAGGGCCAGGCTTCTAATGCAATGAATGAAGTGGCTAGAAGGGAGCTTGGAGGGCTCAGAGAGCTGGAATCTGGCCCTGAGGCAGTGGATACTTGGCTCAGAGGACTGTTGCCAGGCTGGAATGTGAAAATTGCCCCCATCATCTTGTGAAGGTTCATTGTTCAGTCACACTGCAAGAGAGCATTGAGACATGTAAGAGAGAACTCAGATCTAGTCAAGCCCTGGCACTTAACTTGCCCAAGAAATTTGATCGGGAGAAGCTCAAGATGTGTTCCAGATCACTCTGGGGGTGGGGGAGGCAGGTAAGTCAGCAGAGATAAAATTAAAATCACTTCTCTATGCCCCCAAGTTTTAGCCTCCAGCAACAAAAAAGATGCAAGATTCGCTGCCTTTGGAAGAAAAGCAACCTGAGAAATGCTTTTAAAGAAAAATTGAGGCCTGGCATGGTGGCTCACACTGTAATCCAAGCACTTTGGAGGCCAAGGCAGGTGGATCACCTGAGGTCGGGAGTTCAAGACCAGCCTGACCAACATGGTGAAACCCTGTCTTTATTTTAAAAAATAAAGAAGAAGAAGAAGAAAAATAAAAATAGGCTGGGCGCAGTGGCTCACACCTGTAATCCCAGCACTTTGGGAGGCTGAGGCGGGCAGATCATAAGGTCAAGAGATCGAGGCCATCCTGGTCAACATGATAAAACCCCGTCCCTACTAAAAAAATACAGAAATTAGCTGGGCATGGTGGTGTGTGCCTGTAATCCCAGCTACTCGGGAGGCTGAGGCAGGAGAATTGCTTGAACCCGGGAGGCGGAGGTTGCAGTGAGCCGAGATCGCACCACTGCACTCCAGCCTGGCACCTGGTGACAGAGTAAGACTCTGTCTCAAAAAAAAAGAAAAAGAAAACAAAATTTAAAAAAAGTTGATACAGAGGTGTCAACTAAATAAAGGAGTCCATTCTTTGCTTTGTATTGTTATTATGAAGCATTTGTAAAGAGCTTCATAATTTGTGAAATGGTCTAAGATCTCCCGTTCTTAAACTATTTGCCACCTTAGTCCTTCAGAGAATGAGATGGATGGAGAAATTAACCTAAAGTTGTTCTTTGGTCCTTATCCCAGCAAGGAAACGGAAACACAAAACGCAGAGGGCAGAGCAATGTGTTGTAAGGTCAGGGGAAGGTGGTGCACTTGACCAGCACCGGATTCACTGGTCCAGTGCTTGCCTGGCTGACCAGACTTTCCTCCCTGACTTATCACACCATGCAGGTTTCTTATCTTTTCATATGATTTTCTTCTCCTGTTATGAATGACAGCATAGCTACAAAGATCAACTACGACTACACTTTGTAATAAAAACAATGAAAGAAAACTGACTTTGCGGCTTTTATAGCAGTTGGCTTGAAGATCTAGCTGTAAATCATTCTATTAATTTCCATTTATTCTCTCACACTCTAACAGATAAATGGTCAGAAAATAATAAAAGTGGATAAATCATTCTCTCATGCTTATAGAGCTTTCGTTAAAAAGGACAATTTTTCAAATGTTTAAAGTGACCTTAAAGATATAATATATTGTATTTTTATTTGCAATTCTCCAGAATACCATTTCATATTTTCCTGACTTTATCTTTTGTCATACTATCTGACTGAAGTTTTTTTTTTAATTTAGGGGAAATGGGAAAGATAAATAAATGGTGTTGTTTTGTTTGTTTTTTTAGAGACATGGTCTTACTTCTCAACAAGGCTGGAGTGCAGTAGCATGATCATGGTTCACTACATCCTTGAACCCCTGGGCTCAAGGGATCCTTCACCTTAGCCACCTAAGTAGCTAGGCTACAGGCGTGCACTGCAAAATCCAGCTAATTTAAAAAGTTTTTTGTAGGGACTGGGTCTTGCCATCTAGCCCAGGTGTTCGAGATTAGGCTGATCTCAAACAGCTGGGCTCAAGTGATCCTCCCTTCTTGGCCTCCCAAGTGTTGGGATTATAGCCATGAGCCACCGTGCCCAGACTGGTTAAGTATTGGTATCTTCATTTTACAGATGATGACATTGGGGTTCAGAGAAGCTAAGTTACTTGCTGAGTCACTCAGTAGGTCAGTGATGGAGTGGGATTCTGAGACTGGCCTGGCTGATTGTTAAGCCTGTGCTTTTCCCAATCTACTTTAGAAAAATGATTCAAGGCTGGGGAGAGCTAACAATGAGAACTGACTTCATACACTAATTTAAAGCTTCACGGGAAACCTAAGAGGACTAGGTTCTACTATTCTCACCTGCCTTTTGCCAATAATGAACAAGAACTAGAGAGAAGCTAAATAATTTACCCTCAATCACATAATGAGAGGTGAAGCTAAGGTTTGAACCCCTGTTGGGAACCAGCCCAACCACGCACACCGGCACCCTTAGTCCCGGCGGTGCCAAGGGATTGAGAAAAGGAAATAAAGACAGATATGCAAACTAGTGCTCTGAGCATTTAACAGCACTTGAGATCCTTCTAAGACATGCTAACTAGTACTCTGAGTTTATCACAGATTGTTATCAGGATACTGCTGCATCAGAAGTATAGCAGCTGAGGAGCCACCTGGTCTGACCACACCCAATGCATCAAGGGGCTTTTATCTCCTGAGCATTGAGGGCATAGAGCAATTAAAATCACTCCATAGTCCAAGAACCTAGGCAGAGCCTGAGGCGTTCTGTGATCTCTGCCCTGCAAGGCTCTTCTCCTCCTTGCCAGCTCCCATCGGCAAAGACTCTCCCTGATCTTGTGAGCAGAGGCCGCCTCCCTCCTCAGAGAACTTTGCACAAGCCCTCTTTACCGAGACCTTCCTGCAGTCTCCATGTTGAGAAGGCATTCGTGGGACCAGAGAGGTACTGCCTGCTCTGCAGCCACCCCGGTGTTCCCTGGTGTTACTGAGCTCTCGGATGGTCTTTACCTTAGGTCTCCTGTTGCCGCTTGATTTCTAATTAACTGCACCAATAATATAGTTTAATTCTGTGTATAAACTTCAGTGTCCTCTGAGCCAAGCAAGCTTATAATTATTTATCTAGAATTAACATAGGTCTCCCCCTGGCCATCTTGACCCACAATTATAACAACTGTGACTTCACTAGGACGTAGAAACTTTACAACTCTGTTATAATCTTATGGGCTACTGTCAGTCCTTTATTTACTGAAGTCATTATTCAGTGTGTGACTGAACATGGTTAAAGGAGACAGCAATCAGATTTTATAGCCTGGTCTTTTGTAACAAATTCACTCCTCCATTTTGTAATTTGTTTGTAAACATGATACAAAATATTAAAACATAATACAGTTGGCCCTCCAGATCCATGGGTTCCATATCCATGCATTCAACCAACCACAAATCAAAAATACTTTGAAAAATCTGTATGTCTCTATTGAATATGTACAGACTTTTCTTGTCATTGTTTTGTATACATTCCAGCATAACAGCTATTTACGTAGCATTTACATTGTATTAGGTATTATAAGTAACATATGGAGATGATTCACAGTAAATGGGAGGATATGTGTAGTATGTAAATACTATGCCATCTATATCAGAGACTTGACCATCTATGGATTTTGGTATCCATGGTTACTGTTATCTGTGGGGTATCCTAGAACCAATCCCCCATGGGTACTGAGGGATAACTGTACTTAAAAAACAGACACAGGATCTCATGAGTCATGCTCCCTTACATACAAAAGTTTTTATGGTTTGTCATGAAGATATTACAGCCTTGGTTTCATATAATTTTTAGGGAATTATTTCT
>PVKP010039084.1:0-20418 GCA_004027715.1 Plecturocebus donacophilus
TGTCACCAAACCACTTCAGATGGTACCTCGAGGTTCGCAGTTATATCCAGCACAACAGACAGATGTTTATTATCAGGATCCCCGAGGAGCGGCTCCACCATTTGAACCAGCACCTTATCAGCAGGGTAACTATTTTTCATTTATATTGCTCACTTTTTTTAGGAGTTATGAGAAGAACTGTTCAGATCAGAGTGATCTTTTTCACAGTAGCCTCTTAAGTAAATAGATAAATGCATTTTTGATACTTTGGAAAAATTGAGATTTTATGATCAACTAAATATTATGAAATAAATGAAACAAAGCAATAAAAATCAAACTGCCTTATCTACTAAAAGCAGTTGCATAATAAACATGGTCATATATAATATTTATGGAAATAACAAATCACACAAGTATGCAATGGAAATTTGCTAAGTAAGGCAGTATATATTCTCCTGACTAAAATTTTCTTCAAGCATTTTAAAAAAACTATATATATATACACACATATACATACATACACACACACACACACACACACATTTTTTTTTTAATGGAGTCTTGCTCTGTTGCCCAGGCTGGAGTGCTCGCATGCAGTGGCATGATCTCAGCTCACTGCAGCCTTTACCTCCTAGGTTCCAGTGATTCTCCTGCCTCAGTCTCCTAGGTAGCTGGGATTACAGGTGCATGCCACCATGCCTGGCTAATTTTTGTATTTTTAGTAGAGACAGGGTTTCACCATGGTAGCAAACTTCTAGTCTCAAACTTCTGGCCTTAGGTGATCTGCCTGCCTTGGCCTTCCAAAGTGCTGGGATTACAGGTGTGAGCCACCATGCCTGGCCAAGAATTAATGTTATAGTGTTTGTAAATTAAACACCATAGTACATTTTCCTTCCTTTTAATTATTATTTTTCTGGGCCCTGTAATATATATGAAAAAGTGCAGCATACATACCTTTAGAGAGTTTACAGACTAGAATAAATAATGATGAAGAATAGAAAACTATGTCTGTGTGTGAGTAGTATATGCACGTATGTGGTTATGTATGTGTTAAAAATTAAGTGATCTGTTGTGGTGGTTAATATTAGCTTGGTAGAAATAGACTGAAAGACTCAAGGGAGATCATTGAGAACTTGAGGAATCAAAAAGACTTAGTGTAAGAAATGCCCCAAATAGAGGTATTTGGAATAGAAAGAAAAATTATGAATGCATTGGAAAGATGAGAGTTGAGTTAGGAGACTGTTAATTCTGGTGTGAGTATTGAGGAATTAGCGTGGTGGGAAAGGAGAAGAAGGGATTTGGAAAATAAACAAATTTTGGAAATTAGCCAGCTTCAATGATAGTACCAGGTATGGAGAATGAAGGAAAGAAGATAAACTGTTTTACATATACAATTTATGTGTAAAATACTGAATGATTGTAAGTCTCGGATCTCTCTGTCAGAAGCAATATGGTACTATAATTTTTAAAAGGGGAATAGATTAAAAGTGCCCTCTTTTCTTTTTCCAAGTCTGTCAGTTAATTTTGAATCATGTTGTCTTCTCTACATTCATAAGGTTGGGTTTTAGTTGATATGGCAATACTAATTCATGCAAAATATGATGAAATGTGATTTGTGTCTTCCTTTTGACTATCCATTATAGGAAAAATGCAACCATTTTTGTAGCGTGATTTCACTTTTAGATGAGTTATTTTAGCTATATTAAGCAGAAAGAGATTTAGTGCAGGAGTTAGGTGCCTGCCATATTGGTGGAGGTCCTAGAGAAGCAAACAACGCTCCAGAGCTAGCTGCAAGAGAACTTGTTACAATGAGGAAGCAGTAGAAGTAGAAACCTTCTGTCCTCACTACTTAATTCTGAGATCACATCATTTGAGACAAAAGTCCGAAAACTGAGAAACTGTTGTCTCAAGAACTCTAGAGCCAAGCAGTAACTACTAAGCTGCAGCAGCAAAATTGGCCTTTTGTGTTCCTTGTCTCCTCCCAGTTATTTCAGTTTCAAATTCAAAACTCATGCAAGTGGTTGATTTGTAGAACCTGACTTCAAGGATGTCTGAGAAATGTAGTTTTTTGTTTTCCAATGTCTTCATTGTATTAAGACACACCAGAAAGAGGGTCAAACAATGAGAACCAATCTACTATTATAGATTATAAGTAGGGTACTTTTTTCAATGACTTTTACAGGTAATTTTTGCTTGTTATTTTTTTTTTAACGTTAACCTGATTACATAAGCAGAGGGGAAACTTCTAAAGAAATAAGTAGATTATCAATACTTTAGTGTTTCCGTATTTTAAAAGGTAAAGTCTTATATAGGAAACTAGATTGGCTCATTAGTGCCTTTGGTTCTTTCATTGTATTGTACAGGTATGTATTATACTCCACCACCACAATGTGTGTCCCGCTTTGTCAGACCTCCACCATCTGCTCCTGAACCTGCTCCTCCTTACTTGGATCATTATCCACCATACCTCCAAGATCGTGTTGTAAACTCTCAGTATGGCACACAGCCACAGCAGTACCCACCTATATACCCATCTCACTATGATGGCCGTCGAGTGTACCCTGCTCAGTCTTACACGAGAGAAGAGATATTCCGAGAAAGCCCTATACCCATTGAGATTCCACCTGCAGCAGTACCATCCTATGTACCAGAATCCAGAGAAAGATACCAACAGATCGAGAGTTACTATCCAGTGGCTCCTCATCCAACTCAGATCAGAGCTTCGTACCTCAGAGTATGCTGTATTTTTTTTCTTATTACATAGACTGAATTTGATTATTGCTTGCAGTGAATCCTTTCTATGGAATGACAGTAACCCTTTGATAACTTCTTTTTTATAAGAGAGCTTCTTTTTTTATTTATCTTTTCATAATTTGGGTAGTGTTTTGTTTTTTTTTAACTATTAATGAGAAAAAATTCTGCCCCCTTCCCCACAACTAACCATTCTTAGTTTCTGAACTTCAGATGGTTGAATTAACAATTCTAGATCTACTTGGAAATTATGACTAAATAAAAGAAACCTAAATTTAGCTCTTTGGAAGATCTTGAGAGTTTGGGGAGGTTTGTTTGTTTTGTTTTCCATTGTTCCATTAAGTCTTGGTATTTCCCAATGTTAATAAAGGTATACAAGTTGCTTCTTAACTTAAAATATATGCTGAATATTAAATGAATTAATCTGTCCTGAAATTCTCTTTCAATTTTAACTAATCTTTCTATTTTTAGGAACCTCCTTATAGCCGGCTTCCTCCTCCTCCCCAGCCCCATCCTAGTCTAGATGAACTACATCGCCGACGAAAGGAAATAATGGCCCAGCTAGAAGAAAGAAAGGTTATCTCTCCACCTCCTTTTGCACCTTCACCAACTTTGCCTCCTACCTTTCATCCAGAAGAAGTAAGCAAATCATTTTTAGTCTCATTTATCAGTATGTTTGTGTGTGTGTCCAGTTTGTTTTTTTCCTGTTTTCATCTAAATGGTTTATTACCATTTAGCTCTACAAACCATGTAGAACTGATTTTTGTATGTATGTAATATAATGTATTAGGAGTCACGATCCTTTTTTTTTTTCCTGTAAGGCATTGACCCAGCACAAGTTAATTAAATTAGCATGCTTTCCCTGGTGCCCAGATTTTTCATAATCAGGTGACTACATACATGTTCTGGACCCTATTCTTTGCCATCAGTCTGTTTCTATCCTTGAAACCAATGCCACATTCTCTTTGTGTAGTTTTATCATAAGTCTCAATATGTGGTGGTTATATTTTCTTTTTTCTTTTTTGGAGACAGAGTCTCTCTATGTGGCCCAGGCTGGAGTGCAGTGGCACATTCTCAGCTCACTACAACCTCCGCCTCCCAGGTTCAAGCAATTCTTCTGCCTCAGCCTTGCAAGTAGCTAAGACTGCAGGAGCACACTAGCACACCCAGCTAATTTTTTGTATTTTAGTAGAGATGGGGCTTCACTGTGTTGCCCAGGCTGGTCTCGAACTCCTGAGCTCAGGTCGGCCTCCCAAAGTGCTAGGATTACAGGTGTGAGCCACTGTGCCTGGCCTATATTTTCTAGTATTGTTATCTTTCAAGAATCAGCATATTGATTTCCACAAAAACCGCTGCTCCAGTTTTGATTAGGATTACTTCAGATCTCTAAATCTGTGCTGTCCATTATGGTAGCCACTAGCCACATGTGGTTATTGAACATGTAGTATGTGGCTAGTTCAAGTTTATACATACTATAGTCATAAAATATACATTGGATTCAAGGATTTAATACCAAAAATGTAACATTCATTAATAAATAAAATTATTATTAAAATTGATTTCACTTAGATTCAAGGATTAATACCAAAAATGTAAAATTCATTAATATTTTTGATATATTGGATTAAATAAAATTATGATTAAAATTAATTTTATGTGTTTTTATGTGGCCACTAAAAGTGTTTTTTTATTGGTTTTTTTTTTTTTTTTTGAGACAGAGTCTCGCTCTGTCGCCAGGCATCAGGCTGGAGTGCAATGGTGCGATCTTGGCTCACTGCAACCTCCGCCTCCTGGGTTCAAGCAATCCTCCTGCCTCAGCCTCCTGAGTAGCTGGAACTACAGGCGCGTGCCACCACGCCCAGCTAACTTCTGTATTTTTAGTAGAGATGGGGTTTCACCATGTTGGCCAGGATAATCTTGATCTCTTGACCTTGTGATCCGCCCGCCTTGGCCTCCCAAAGTGCTGGGATTACAGGCATGAGCCACCACGTCCGGCCACTAAAAATGTTTTAATCGTATATGTGGATCTCATTATATTTCTGTTAGACAGTGTTGCTTTATTTTTATTTATTTTTTTTTGAGACAGAGTCTCATTCTGTTGCTCAGGCTGGAATGCAGTGGCATGATTTTGGCTCACTGTGACCTCTGCCTCCCAGGTTCAAGCAATTCTCATGTCTCAGCCTTCTGAGTAGCTCAGACTACAGGTGCACACCACCACCCACTCCTGGCTGATTTTTGTATCTTTTTTTTTTTTTTGAGTTGGAGTCTTACTCTGTTGCCCAGGCCTGAGTGCAGTGGCGCAATCTCAGCTTACTGCAGCCTCCACCTCCTGGGTTCAAGTGATTCTCCTGCCTCAGCCTCCCGAGTAACTGAGATTACAGGTGCGTGCCACCATGCCCGGCTGTAAATTTTTATATTTTTAGTAGAGACAGCGTTTCACCATATTGGTCAGGCTGGTCTCAAACTGCTGACCTCAGGTTATCCTCCTACCTCAGCTTCCCAAAGTGCTGGGATTACAGGCATGAGCCACCGCGCTCAGCCTAGACAGTGTTGCTTTAGATCGATATGGTGAGAGGTGACATCTTTCTAATATCAAGTCTCTATGAACATGATATACCCCCTTCATTTATTTGGATTTTCTTTATACATCATGCTTCAGTATCTTGTGCATCTTAGGTTAAATTTATTCCTAGATAACCAATGTTTTTTGAAACTATTTTAAATAAAATTCTTTTGGAAATTTTCATTTTCTATTTGTTATTTAGAGAAATTAAACAGATTTTAATGTATTTACATTTCTGTTCAGCTGTCTTGCTGAATTTCTCTTTTAATTCTAATACTTGTGAGTAGATGCTTTTGAATTTTCTGTGCACACAATTATGTCCTCTGAATAATAATCTTTTTTCCCTCTTTTTAATCCTTTTGTCTTGTCTTTGTCTTATTATTTTGGACTCTGGCATAATGCCGAGTAGAAGTGATGATAACACATATTCTTGACTCGTTTCTAATATTTGAGTAAATGGAGCTTTTAATAATAATTTGCCATTATGAAGTTTGCTGTAGGCTTGTTGGTAGAAAATCTTTATCATATTTGTGAAGCTTTTTTCTAATCCTAGTTTCAGAATTGTTTTAAATAAGTAAGACATATCATTTAATTCAGTAATAAGGAAACCAGCCAGAAAAGTTGTTTTAATGAATAGGAAAGACAGGTAAATATATATAGTGAAAATCAGAAAAAAACAATAATGGTCATATAAGGTTGCTTAAAAATAATGGTTAATGTTTCTGAAGAGAAATTCATGAAATAAAAAAAAATAATAATAATGGTTAATGTTCCAGTTCTTTTTTTTTAGATAAACCATAATTTGGGGAGTCAGCTTCTTTGTATTTCTGTACGACAGTGCTAATAGTTATGGTGAATAAGTGTTATCTTATTGTCTATATGGTCTACAGTGATAATTCGTTTTTCTATTTCTGATACTGGTAATACTTTTTTGTCAGTCTTGCTAGGGATTTACCAGTTTTATTCGTCTTTTCAAAAAGCCAACATTGTTTTTTTTTTTTTTTTTTCTTTTTTGAGACAGAGTCTTGCTCTGTTGCCCAGGCTGGAGTGCAGTGCCAGAGATAATTGGCTCACTGCAACCTCAGCCTCCCAGATCAAGCAATTCTCCCTCCTCAGCCTCCCCCAGTAGCTGGGATTACAGGCATGTGCCACCACATCAAGCTAATTTTTTTTGTATTTTTAGTAGAAATAGGGTTTCACCATGTTGGCCAGGCTGGTCTTGAACTCCTGACCTCAAATGATCTGCCTGCCTCAGCCTCCCAAAGTACTGGGATTACAGTCGTGAGCCATTGCACCCAGCCCAAAAATCCAACTTTAAAGTAATTGTATTTGTTTTGTTGATTGTACATACTGCCTTAGCTTATAGTTTGTATATGTTTTTTTAAATAAGTTTTCTCAGCAGGATTACACTTGATACTATGTAAGGAACTTGTCTTGCATCCTTTATGTATAGAATTATGATTCTAAACATTGCTAACTGACAAATTATGAATAATAAATGAAAATTGAAAGTGCATCACACATAGTAAACAGCATCTTGTTGGGTGTATGAAGGAAATCTACTAAATAGAAGTTGTTCACAATATCTAGTTTTTCCATCTAAACACTTTGGATGAATTTTCCGCAAAAATGCAGGTTATTAGTAAAGTCACAACATCTTCTATTAATGTAGTTTTCTTTATAAAGTAAAAGCCAGGTGTGCAGTAGCTCACACCTATAATCCCACACTTTGGGAGGCTGAGGTGGGAAGATTGCTTGAGCCCAGGAGTTGAAGACCAGCCTGAGCAACATAGTGAGACCCCATCCCTACAAATTTAAAATTAAAAATTAGCCAGGTGCCCAAGCACAGTGGCTCATGCCTGTAATCCCAGCACTTTGGGAGGCCGAGGCAGGTGGATCACCTGAGGTCGGGAGTTCAAGACCAGCCTGACCAACATGGAGAAACTTCATCTCTACTAAAAATACAAAATTAGACAATCTTAATGGTGCATGCCTGTAATCCCAGCTACTCGGGAGACTGAGGAAGGAGAATCGCTTGAACCTGGGAGGCAGAGGTTGTAGTGAGCCAAGATCTTGCCATTGCTCTCCAGCCTTGGCAAGAAGACCAAAACTCCATCTGGGAAGAAAAAAAAAAAAAGAAAGAAAGAAAATTTAGCCAGGTGTGGTGGGATGTGCCTGTGGTCCTAGCTACTTGGGAGGCTGAAGTGGGAGGATCACTTGAGCCTGGGAGGTCCATGTTGCAGTGCACTATGATTGTACTACTGCATTCCAACCTGGGTGACAAAGACCTTGTCTCAAAAAAATTAGGAAAAAAAAACAGTTGTGTTTTTTTTTTTTTCCCCAAAATTGTTTATTAGCATACACCCTGAAACTTTGCTATGCCATACTGTTTTATAAGAAATATGGAAAACAATATGATGTTGTAAAAAGAGCAATTTTTGGAATCAAACATACTGAACTTTGAGGTTCAGTTGTGTCCTTCACTGTGATCTTTTTAAAATTACTTAGCCTCCCTGAACCTTGAGGTACAAGTTTATTCATTTATGAATCAAACATAATAAAACGTACCTTATAGTCGTATGGTTAAGATGAAACATAAGGCATCTGGTATGTAGCAGGCATTCAGTAAGTAATTCATATTTATTATTATTTTTACTCCTAATAAAAATTATAATGCCTGGCTATTAAGGAACATTATCTAGAATCATTTTAGTTACTAAAATGCAAAGCTATGTATTTAAACCTCAGTTCTGATCATAAGCAGTGTCTATACAAAAATTAGCCTGCCGTGGTGGTGGGCACCTGTAATCCCAGCTACTCAGGAGGCTGAGGCAGGAGAATCGCTTGAACCCGGGAGGTGGAGGTTGTAGTGAACCAAGATCGCGTCACTGCACTCCAACCAGGGCAACAGAGCCAGACTCCTTCTCAACAAAAATTAAAAAATAAATAATCTACATACAGTTGTACTAAATTCATACATTATAGAAATACATGATATAGGAAGAGAAATTTCTCCAAAATCCCATTTTCTGTAACCGTTGTATATTATTTAAACTTTTTATATATATTTCACCTTCTTTCTGTACATGAACTAACATCTTTTTAGTGACACGTTATAATTGTACAAGTTTATGGGATGCGGAGAAATATTTCAATATATATATACAATATGCAATGATCAGGGTAATTAGCATATCATCTCAAACATTCATCATTTATCTATATTGGGAACATTCAAAATCCTCCCTTTCTTGGACAGTTGTGTATGTGATACTCGCTGCTACAAGTTACAGAAATGCAGGATGCTTCCAGAGTTTCAGGTCACCCTTTGACTGGTAGGCAGGTAGCTTTTAAGTCATTCAGAACAGTCATGCAACTGTTCTTTTCTTTTCTTTTTTGAGACAGAGTCTTGCTCTGTTGCCCAAGCTGGAGTACAGTAGCACGATCTCCACTCACTGCAACCTCTGCCTCCTGGGTTCAAGAGATTCTCCGGCCTCACCCTTCTGAGTAGCTGGGATTACAGGGATGTGCCACCAGGCCAGGCTAATTTTTATATTTTTAGTAGAAACAGAGTTTCACCATGTTGCCCAGGCTGGTCTTGAACTCCTAACTTCAGGTGATCTAGCCACCTCGGCCTCCCAGAGTGCTGTGGTTACAGGCATGAGCCACTGCGCCTGGCCAGTCATCCAACTTTTCTTTGAAGAAGGGAGCAGTGTTATATTTTAATTATAAATTTTTATGTTACATAACATTGTAGAAATAACATCTTTGCTATGGGCTAAATAAATACCTCTTTATGATTTTCAGATTTTGTTTCAAGGAAAAATGCTTGGCAGATTTGCTGTTCTTGCTTTTTGTAACTACAGCATTGTTGACATAGTGTTTGTCTCAAGATTCCTTTATAAATCGCCACCTCTCTTACTACAAATCTGTTTTGTTTTTGTTTTTTGGTGTATGAAGATTATGGTTTCTTTGTTTTTTTTGAGACAGAGTCTTGCACTGTCACCTGGGCTAGAGTGCAATGGTGCAATCTCAGCTCACTGCAACCTCCGCCTCCTAGGTTCAAGTGATTCTCCTGCCTCAGCCTCCCAAGTAGCTGGGATTACAGGTGCCCGTCACCACGCCCAGCTAATTTTTTGTATTTTAGTAGATATGGGGTTTCACTATGTTGGCCAGGCTGGTCTCGAGCTCCTGATCTCGTGATCTGCCCACCTCCCAGCCTTTGGGAGGCCGAGGTGGGTGAATCACCTGAGGTCAGGTGTTCGAGACCAGCTTGGCTAACATGATGAAACCTCATCTCTACTAAAAATACAAAAATTAGCCAGGTGTAGGAGTGCACACCTGCAATCCCCGCTACTTGGGAGGCTGAGGCAGGAGAATGGCTTACACCTGGGAGGTGGAGATTGCAGTGAGCCAAGATCATGCCACTGCACTTCAGCCTGGGTGACAGAGGAAGACACATCTCAAAAAAAAAAAAAAAAAGAGCACTGTAATTGTTAGGTTATGTGTTTTAAAAGTCAGCTGTTCTATCTAAAGTTAGTAAGTGGAAGAAAAGGTTAAAAACTTTATATAGGACAAAGAAAAAGGAAGAGGTTATGAATAACAGAAATAGAAGAGTTGTTGACATGAGTTATGTTAGTGAGCAGCAGACCGTGTCAGTGCGGAAGGCCAAAAATGATGACTCAGAAAAGAGGTGTGTTTCGTATAGGGGAAGGCATAGATCCACTTGAATGAACCAGTAGCCCTTAGGTATCAGTGTATATATGTCTTGTGATAAAATGAAAAATATTAAAGTTAGAGTCCTAGCACTGCCTTATACTGGTATAGCCTTGGTCATATCACCTGTGTTGTCTATCATGGATTAAAAGCTTATAAGATGGTATATATAAAAACACTTTGAAAATGTAAAACATTATATAAATATGAATGTTGCAATTTTAGTGAAAATACATTAGCCTTAGAATAGCTATTCTGTTGTTAGATAACTGGAGAACTTACATTAAGATAAAAATTAGATATCCTTTTCATCTCATTGAATCAACCCGAGGAGCTGAATTTATTCAAGATATGAATTAGTGCTATTAAAGAGATTTCAGTAAAAAGTTACTACATCATCATGTACTATAAAAATCAAAATTTTTAATATTCTTGATTACTTTGATTTTATTGAAAAAAACATTCAGGAGGGTCTAACAAAACTATGGCTTCGTACATATATACTTAAATGTTTACTCATCTAATGAAGAAAATAATGAGCAAATCTATAAAATCCTAGCTTGATTCCTGGAAGGAGATTGAAATACTTTTTTTTTTTTTTTTTTTTTTTTTACCTTCTGCTAAGGTTAAAAAAAAAAACTGAAAGCTAAAAATCACTCTTCACATGTTTTTCATAGTTTACAAAAATCTTCTATTGTGCCACTTAAAAATTGAATAATCGTCATTATGTTGCTTCAGCACAATGTTCTAAGAAATTCCCTGCTTTCTCTGTCTTGTTACTCATAGACCCATTTTCTGGTTTTTTTCCTTTCTTTTTTTTTTTTCCTTCTCCATCTGTAGTTTTTGGATGAAGACTTGAAGGTAGCTGGGAAATACAAAGGAAATGATTATAGCCAGTACTCTCCCTGGTCATGTGACACCATCGGCTCCTACATTGGAACCAAAGATGCAAAACCCAAAGATGTTGTGGCAGCAGGGAGTGTGGAAATGATGGTATGTGTAATAGCTAAGCAATAATTAATACAAATCAAGATTAAACCAGATAAATTTTCACCCATTACAGTTTAGGAACAAATAAGTCAGCTTTACTTAAAAGTTTCAGGCCATATTCTATACTCTGCAATTGAGTTACCTTTAAATAATACAGGTTTCTGTTTCATTTAGATGTCAATAAAAATCGTTTAATACTTACCTAGACAGACATTTATTATATTTCTGTGCAAATAGCAATTTCTCAACAGTGGTTTATAACCCAAATCAGATTATTTTACATAATTAATCAAGATCTTGGATTTCTTCACCAAATAAGTTAAAACTCTTTACAATTCTGAAGTTTAAATAACAAAGTTGAATCTAGTGAACAAGAGTAGTATTTGAGCCAGAACTATAGCTGCTCAGCTTCAAGTGAACTCTAAGATGCTGAAATTTTATACTTGGATTATTTTATTCTTTAGTGAAAAATCACGTAACACCAGTGTTTCTAATAACCAAGTTTAAAATATTATCAAAATCTTATCTTTTTATAGAAATAGGTTCTTATGTTGTAACCAATGTGGAGTGCAATGACACAATTATGGCTCACTGTAACCTTAAACTCCCAGACTCAGGTGATCCTCCTGAGTACCTAGAACTATAGGCACATGCCACCACACTCACCTAATTTTTTTAAAAAAATTTTTTGTAGAGATGGGGTCTTGCTGTGTTCCCCAGACTGATCTTACCCTCCTGGCCTCAAGCAATCCTCCTGCCTCTGCCTCCCAAAGTGTTGGGATTACAGGCATGAGCTGTCCTACCTGGGTAGTACCTTAATTGTCTTTTTATTTTTTAAAGAAATAAAATTTTCAAGAAGTAGTTACATCTGCCTTCTGGGTTCAAGCAATTCTCCTGCTTCGGTTTCTGAAAGTGCTGGAGTTACAGGTGTGAGCCACTGTACCTGGCCATGAATAATTTTATACTATTTCTAAACAGTGTTGTTTTATATATTTATAGACCTTATGTAAATTAAACACTTCAGCTTGTATTTTCACTCAGCATTGCTTTTAAGATGTGTCCTCTTTTTTTTTTTTTTTTTTGAGATGGAGTCCCACTCAGTCACCCAGGCTGGAGTGCAGTATGTCTTCACATGCGTGAAAGTTACACTTAGAAATGGTATTGCTGGCCAGGTGCGGTGGCTCACGCCTGTAATCCCAACACTTTCAGAGGCCAAGGCAGGCAGATCACTTGAGGTCAGGAATTTGAGACCAGTCTGGCCAACATGGTGAAATCTCATCTCTACTAAATACACAAAAGTTAGCGGGGCGTGGTAGTGGGCACCTGTAATCCTAGCTACTCAGGAGGCTGAGGCAAGAAAGTCACTTAAACCTGGGAGGCAGAGGTTGCAGTCAGCCAGGATTGCACCACTATACTCCAGTCTAAGCAACAGAGTGAGACTTCATCTCAAAAAAAAAAAAAAGGTATTGCTGGGTTGAAAGGTAGGCCTTCACTGTTATTTTTAACCCATTTGTCCTTATTAACTCTGAAAGAGGTTTCCTAGATTGTTATATAGATTTTCATAAATACTTTTCCAAATAGTTCAGATAAGACCAATATTTACAATTTTAAAAATTTGGATGCTGATAACCACTGTAAATGAGTGAAGTGATATCTAATATCATAAATACGATTGGGTGCCCACCTCCATTCCCCCCAAAAAGAGAGCGTTTTAGAGGAAGAAAAAGCAAAATAAACCTTTACTTGTATTTATTTATTTTGTGGTAGGATTAGGGAAGCATTTTTAGGCTGCAGTTAGGATCTTACTGGAATGAAATGAGGGGAAGTTAGACAGGAATCTTTGCTTTGTACTTGGCTTTCAGAAAGGGTTATTATAATCAGTAACACGAGTATTAGCAAAAGAAAACTCATTTTCTTAAATCAGTAAAGAAAAAAAGTTTGGGCCAGACATGGTGACTCACACCTGTAACCCCAGCACTTTGGGAGGCCGAAGTGGGGCGATTGTTTTAGCCCAGGAGTTAAGAACAGCCTGGCAACATAGCAACCCCACCTCTTCAAGAATTGTTTTAGCCAGGTGTGGTGACGTGCGCCTGTGGTCCCAGCTATTTGAGAAACTGAGGCAGGAGGATCCCTTGAGCCCAGGAGGCTGAGGCTCATATGTCACTGCACTCCAACCTGGTGACAGAGCAAAACTGTCTCAAAATCAAAGTTGCAATCCAATCTAGAGGTAATTGAAAACCTCCCAAATAGGTGAAAGAAGTCTAACCCAGTATTTCTCAAATGTTAATGTGCATACAAATTATATATTTGTGTATATATATATATATATATATATATATATATATATATATATAAAAAATATGTGTGTGATATATAGGGATAAATATATATTTGTATGCATATATATACGGGGTCATTATATGTATATATTTTTAAAGATTGAATTGGCTTTTATTAGTGATTAACTAATCAGGAAGCATTTCATATATTCTAATGAGCTAAACAGAGAAAAGGAACAAAACTCAGATTGGTTATTTCAAAGTTAATTTCCTTATAGGATTAAAGCAGAAGGGCTTATGATGCCAGTTCAGATTGAGTGGTCCTCTTATTGATTGCTGTGAATCTCCTGTTTTTTTGGAAAACTGGCCCATTTTCTTTTTTTTTTGAGACAGAGTCTCACTCCGTCATCAGGCTGATATGCATTGGCACAATCTTGGCCTACTGCAACCTCTGCCTCCTGGGTTCAAGCGATTCCCCTGCCTCAGCCTCCCGAGTAGCTGGGATTACAGGTGCATGTCACTACAACCAGCTAATTTTTTTTTTGTATTGTAGTAGAGACGGAGTTTTTTTTTTTTTTTTTTTTTTTCTGTATTGTAGTAGAGACGGAGTTTCATCATGTTGGCCAGGATGGTCTCAATCTCCTGATCTCCTGATCTCCTGATCTCATGGTCCGCCTGCCTTGGCTTCCCAAAGTACTGGGATTACAGGCATGAGCCACCATGGTCAGTCAAAACTGGCCCATTTTCAAATTTAGTTTGATTTTCTGGCATCTAGCACATGTGACTATATTCTGCTTTGATCTGGTGTGTTGGGGTTTAGTGCGGGAGCTTAGTCCAAAACAGTGGCCTCCCATAAACTTTAAAAATATATTTCTTAGGCCAGGTGCAGTGGTGTATACCTGTAATCCCAGCACTTTGGGAGGCAGAGGCAGGATGATTGCCTGAGCCCAGGAGTTTGAGACCAGCCTGGTCAACACAGGGAGACCTCATCTCTATAAATAATAATAATTTTTAAAATCAGCTGGGTGTGCTGGTGCATGCCTGTAGTCCCAGCTACCTGGGAGGCTGAGGTGGCAGGATCACTGGAGCCCAGGAGGTTGAGTATGCAATGAGCCATGATAGTGTCCCTACATTCCAGCCTCGGCGACAGAGTAAGACCCTGTTGCCCCTCACTTCAGAGGTTTAAAAACCAGTGTTACATAAAAACAACCAAAGGTAACTAATGATTTTAGTCTTACCAGTAAGAGTGTTGTATTCTTCTTTAACCTTGTTACAGATCTAGAAAAAAATTAGGTTACAGAGAGATCTGAGTGTGGGATGGATTTCTCATTTTGCTTTTTTAATCAGAATGTGGAGAGTAAAGGAATGAGGGACCAACGATTAGATCTTCAGAGAAGAGCAGCAGAAACCAGTGATGATGACCTCATCCCGTTTGGAGACCGACCAACAGTGTCTCGGTTTGGTGCCATCTCACGAACTTCCAAAACTATCTATCAGGGTGCTGGTCCAATGCAGGCTATGGCACCTCAGGGAGCTCCTACAAAACCTATTAACATTTCAGGTAAGAATCTCAGAGGTAAGCTGACCAAAAGGTTCATCATCTTGACTTTCCGCATTACCCCTGCTCCCATTAACTATCAGTGTTGTTAGTAATCTTGCAAGGCAGTAATTGTCAAACTTTTCATGGAATCATCCCAATAAGAAAGATAATTATAACCCAGAGAATTTTAGGTATATAAACTGAAATTAAATGTCTACCTATGAAGTTTTCTTAATGTTTCTTCCATTTTCCCCACCCCGCCCTATATAACTTCATTGCCATTTGGGGGAATAGGATTTTCATTATACAGTAATCTAGAAGAAAAACTACAAAGACTGAAAGTTCACTGGGGAAGAAACAAACATATCAGCACCTAGCGTCATGCTGCCTGACACTTAGAAAAACAGAGTTAAAGAATTTTTAAAATCTGACCATTTGAGGTAGATACCAGACATCTGTATAATTAATTCGAAGATTTTTTTTTAGATTATGAGTACCTTGAAGAAGAATCAAATCTATGAATTACATCATACCATAATAAATCATTCTCTTACAGATTATAGTCCATATGGAACCCACAGTGGCTGGGGAGGTTCTCCATATTCACCTCATCAAAACATACCTTCTCAGGGACACTTCAGTGAGAGGTATGAGTCATTCTTTTTACTTGAACAAACATGTAGAAACCTTTAAAATTATGCAACTTCTCTTTGTTTTTCTGGTCAATCACATTTTAACAAAATAAAATGTTAAAATTTGCTTCACACTTTCTAACTAAAGGGAGAGAATATCTATGTCAGAAGTGGCCAGTCATGGAAAACCCCTTCCATCTGCTGAGAGAGAACAGCTACGACTAGAATTGCAGCAATTGAACCATCAGATTAGCCAGCAGACCCAGCTACGTGGATTAGAGGTACCAGCCTAGAGAGCCATTTTTATTCAAATTTTTGAAGGGATCTCAGAGATTTTAAACAGAAACTTTTGAGGTACTGTGAACACAAAACTTTAAGGTCTGTTTCTTAGGAGTTAGTATAGGTGTCCATTCTTTAACGAATTCAGTACTGGATTTAGTCCTGGGAAAATAGAAAACTTAAAATTTCTACTACCTAAGAATAGAAGATGGATTACCTAAAATTTCCCAACAGGGGCTTATATTCCCTGATGGCACATTTAAGGGTTTTTGTTTTGTTTTGTTTTGTTTGAGACGGAGTATTGCTCTGTCACCCAGGCTGGGGTGCAGTGGCATGATCTGGACTCACTGCAGCCTCTGCCTTCTGGGTTCATGCAATTCTCCTTCCTCAGCCTCCGAGTAGCTGGGATTACAGGTGTACGCCACCATACCCAGCTAATTTTTGTATTTTTAGTAGAGACAGGGTTTCACCATGTTGGCCAGGCTGGTCTCGAACTCCTGACCTCCAGTGATCCACCTGCTTCAGCCTCCCAAAGTGCTGGGATTACAGATGTGAGCCACCATGCCTGGCCACGTTTAAGTTTAAGGTAAACTGTTTTTATCAACAAATACTTTCAGCTTTAGAATTTGTTTTATTTCCCTGAAGCCTCAGCTTTTATAAATCTTTTAAAAAGTAGAAGCTTAGAACTTTGAATTAAAAAATAAAACATAGTTCCAGTATAATAAGAATAACAGTTTTCATTAATGTAGTTCTTTATGATTTAAAAATCACTACCCGGTATCTTATTTGACCCTTAAAATATCCCTGTTAGGTAGCTTAGGCAGGTGGTATTGACCTCCTTTTTTGATTGAAATATATGAGTTTCTCAGAGGTTGAAACATGAACCCAACTCTTCATACTCCAAATTCAGTGTTCTTTTCCGTCATGCTGCCTGACACTTAGAAAAACAAAGTTAAAGAATTTTTAAAATCTGTCTGGACATGGTGGCTTATGCTTATAATCTCAGCAGTTTGGGAGGCCAAAGCAGGCAGATAATTTGAGCTCAGAAGTTTGAGACCAGTCTAGGTAACATGGCAAAATCTCACCATTACAAAAAGTGCAAGAGTTAGCCAGGCATGTTAGCGCACGCCTGTAGTCTTAGCTACTCAGGAGGCTGAGGGCAGCAGGGTCACCTGAGCCCAGAGAGGTTGAGGCTGCAGTGAGCCCTGATGGTGCCACTGCACTCCAGCCTGGGCAACAGAGTGAGACTCTCTTAAAAAAAAAAAAAAAATTAAAAAATATTTTAAATGCCACATAGGGAAGACTAGATTTTGTTTCTACATCATCCTTTACATTGGAACATATTCTTTGAATATGGAAAACTGAAGACATTCTAGTGATAAATACATTATCCTTTCTGGAGGAAAAAATGATACTGTTAGAACATTAGTCTATCTTTCCACCATAATCTCTAATAATAAGTAAGCCATCACTTTGGGGGGAAAAAAAGTTATGACAGACTTTCTTATTTGGAAGACCAGTAGGAGATTGTTTTTGGAACATACAACTGGCTTGTGCCCCTATGTGAGCAATTAGTTAAGAATCTTAAAAATCTATGTAATATTTAGATTTTGTCTGCTTTTGCTATTGCTTATTTACATTGATTCAAAACGTCTTGCTGATTCCTGCCATAGAAATAGAATGCAATATTTGCTTATGGCATTCTTAAAAGATTCAGACCTTCAACCCGATAAGATATTACTCCATATCCTCAAATGCATGGTTTTTTGTCTTAAAATTTTTAGGTGCATTTTCTGTCCAAAAAGACTATCTGTATTGTTTAGCAATCTGCCACATAATTTAACTCAGTACAGTTAAAAGTCCTTGCCATGGCTGAGGTTTCATTGAAAATAAGTCACAGGATTTACTTCAGAGAAAATTACCAATAAAAATAGGAGGAAAGATGCGCATTTGTAGTTGACTTGTCTTTCTTCCATTTCCTTTTTTTTTTTTTGAGAGACAGGGTCTCAAGCTGTGTCTTCCAGGCTGGAGTGCATGGAGTGCAGTGGCATGATCACAGCTCACTGTAATCTTAAACTCCTGGGCTCAAGTGATCCTTCCTAGTAGCTAGGACTACAGGCACACACCACCATGCCAGGGTAATTTTTTTTTTTTTTTGGTAGAGGTGAGGTCTGGATGATGTTGCCTAGGTAGGTCTCAAATTCCTAGCCTCAAGTGATCCTTCTGCCTCAGCCTCCCAAAGTGCTGGAATTAAAGGCATGAGCCACCATGTGTGGCTAACTTCTCTTTAAAGTCAGAAAATAAAAGCAATTTAAGATGAAATTACTGTTTACTAAATTTAAATGTCCCTGTTTTGTTCTTTTTTTTATTCAAACAGTACTCAAAGAGAACAGTGCCTTACAGTTGCATTATTTTTGTTGCAAATATCTGGGTGATACGCTACTTAAGGCTGTGGTCTGGAATTGAGCCTGGTTATTCTGTGCATGGTGTGAAGTGTGTTGAGTTTTCTGTGTGCTTGGCTTTATGCACTAGGCTGTTAGTAACAGGCTGGTGTTGCAGAGGGAGGCAAACACCCTGGCAGGCCAGTCACAGCCTCCACCACCACAACCTCCAAAATGGCCTGGAATAATCTCAAGTGAGCAGTTGAGCTTGGAACTGCACCAGGTGGAAAGGGAAATTGGGAAGAGAACACGGGAACTGAGTATGGTGAGTGTTATGCAGGGAAAAGAGGGGGAAGGTGAAATCTTTCATGTGGCTCTAGAATTATCTGGAACTACAGAATCATCACTTCAAGGCACTCTGATGAGTGGTTAATATTTAAAATAATTCTTATGCAGGTGGGCTACCTTCCTATTTTATCATTCCTCTTCTAATTCTGTTTTGGTTTGGGTGTGTTCTTTGTTTTAAAATTCTTCATTAACTTTTAGAGAAAACAAGGTTTTAATGATTCTTTAAGAACTTACTGGAAGTTCTTAAATTTCTGTTTAGCATACTGATTAGGAAAGCAAATAGGATGGTGTTTACTATTTTGTAATAACAACATGTTATATAAAGGTGTATTCACCAAATAACATTCTAGTTTTGTAGCCTTTATAATGATGACCTATTTTTGCTATGAGTGATAGTCAAACTGCACATTCTTTCCTGTGGAACTATATCCATTAATATGCTTAGGGTTTGCTTCATAGTGCAGAGACATTCATTTTAGCAAAATTGGAATCTTAGGGGATTCCTTAGGTTGCATGATATTTGATATTTTTTGTTGCATAGTATTGATAATCTTTCTAAGCAAATAAATTGAGTTTGCAGGATTTTTTTGCTTTCACTAAGTATGTTACAGATATTTATTGTACTTTGGTTTACTTTTTTTTTTTTTTTTTTTCGATATCGAGTCTCGCTCTGTCATCTAGGCTGGAGTGCAGGGGTGCAATATCGGCTCACTGCAACCTCCATCTTCCGGGTTCGAGTGATTCTCCCTCCTCAGCCTCCTGAGTAGCTGGAATTACAGGCATGCGCCACCACGCCCGGCTGATTTTTGTATTTTTAGTAGAGATGGGGTTTTGCCATTTTGGCCAGGCTGGTCTCAAACTCCTGACCTCAGGCAGTCTGCCCGCCTCGACCTCCCAAAGTGCTGGGATTAGAGGTATGAGCCACTGTGCCCGGCCACTTTTCTAGGTCATTTTTTTCGGTGAAAATTTTTCGGGGGCCAGGAGTGCGGGTGGTTTCTGAGAGCAAATTTTATTTTTAAAAAAAAAGAAAGAAATTTTTTTTCATGTTTGAGGCATTGCCTCTCTTATTGTCCAGCATGTTTAGTGAGCAAGTGGGTTGTATTCTGTTATGTTTTTATGTATGTCACTCTTTTAGTGTGCCAGTTTCTTTGGTTATTTACAAAACTAAATATGATTTCTGGATCATCACTTTGTATTATCTGTAATTTGGTCTCTCCCACTAATACCATTAAATAGAATTTTATTTCCTTATCTTTCAAAGGAAAACCAGTCTTCTCCGGACATGAAAAGCAAATTGAATACAAGTAAACAAGCAGAAAATGGACAACCAGAACCACAAAACAAGGTTCCGGCTGAGGACCTTACATTGACATTCAGGTAAAGAAAAGGAGATTTTCTAAAAAAATAAAATAAAATAAAATTAGTGATGATACCATAGTAAAAAAATAATAATAATAAATAAAAGGAGATTTTCGTAGCCATATTAAATTACACACAAAAGAGAAATTATTATATTATCGAGTCATATCAGAAGTACCCTCGTAAATATTTTATTCTTAAAATATCGTTATTCTGTGTACATTAAGAATATTTTTTGCATAAATCTGGAGTTATAAAACTTAGACCCAAGGTTGAATTGTCTGTTAATACCTAACAAAGAAAAATTTCTGGTAATGTTTCCATCTTCCCCATGTTTTTAAATTTATTTTGAACACAGCCTTATATGTTTACATTATAAAAGTATTATATGCTCAATGTAAAAAAAAAAAGAAAACACAAAAAATAACTTCCCCATCTTAAATATGTTATAAAAAATAAGCTTTAGGAAATGGAAAGTTTTAGCAAAGGGCAAATTGTAAAATTGCCCATAATTCCAATATGCAGTGATAACCCTTGTTGACATTTTGGTGTATTAGCTTTCCAGTCTTTTTTTTTTTTTTTTTTTTTTTTTTTTTTTTTT
>PVKP010039085.1:0-20407 GCA_004027715.1 Plecturocebus donacophilus
CCTGGCTTCCAAAAACGCTTTAAACCTTGAGAGAGAAGTGACTGCGATCTGAGTCACTTAGCATGTAGTTGCAACTTCTGCTTCTTAGATTATAGATCAACTCTCTTTTCTCAATGTTCTTATGCTATAAATGACTGGAAGAGACCAGAGAGCAGATGTCCTCTCCTTCTAATCACTGACCTTTGTTATAGATTGTCTGCCTTATTATTCTATACCTAACTCAAACCAGATGGCACAAAAGACCTCATGACTGTTTATTCTTCAGTGTGAAATGTTAAGTATATTTTTCCTTAAAGAAAAACACCACCTTGACCAATCAGATCATTGTAATTATGCATTAAGCCTTGCATAAGGCCAGGCATGGTGGCTCACATCTGGAATCCTAGCACTTTGGGAAGCCAAGGTGAGAGAATCACTGGAACCTAGGAGTTCAAGACCAGCCTGGGCAACATGGAGAAAGCCTGTCTCTACAAAAACTTGATTGGGCATGATGGCACACACCTGTAGTGCCAGCTACTCAGGAGACTGAGGTGGGAGGATCACCTGAGCCCAGGTGGTCGACCCTGTGGTGTACCCTGATGGGGCCACTGCACTCCAGCTTAGGTGGCAGAGTGAAACTCTGTCTCAGGAAAAAAAAAAAAAAGCCTTAAATAAAAGAAGTTGAAATTCTGTTTTTTCCCCTAAACTGTGTCTATATAAACAACCCTAAACTTCTGCATTTCGGAACACATCAGTACAATTCCATTTTTGGAATTTCTGCTTCCTGGGAGGCTGCCCTCAAGCTCTGTGCTCAAATAAACTCTACATTTAATCATATTTTCCAAATTTTATTATTTTAGGCTGACAAAGTAAAAGCTAAAACTACAAAACTTCTAGAAAAATATAGGAGAAAATGTTCACAACATACAGGCTTGAGGTAGGCAAAGAATTCCTGGACAGGACACAAAAGTATAAACCATAAGAGAAAAAATAAGATAAATTAGACTTCATCAAAATTTAAAAATTGGATGTACTTTGAAAGGTACTATTAAGAAACTGAAAAGGCAGGCTACAGTCTGGAAGAAAATATTTGCAATGCAAATATTAGATAAAGGACTTGTACCCAAAATGCCTAAAGAACTATTAAAATTCAATGAAAAAAGGCAACTCACGCACACACAAAGACAGAAGATTTGAACAAACCCTTCAAAAAAGATGATACATGAATGGCCAGCAAGTACATGAAAAGATGTGCAACATGATTAGTTATCAGGGAAATGCACAGTAAAGCCACCATGAGATACCACTTAGAAGAACAGTCAGCTTTAGAAAACAATTTGGCAGTTTATTTATCCCTCACCCTATGACCCAGCAATTCAACTCCTAGGTGTTTATTTGCCTAAGAGAAATGAAATCACCTAGGCCTTTTATTTAGCTTCTCACAAATTTACTGATTCACTGGCCAGGTTCTTCCCGTCTCTGGCCTTGTTTTCCTTCTGTGGAAAGCAGATGCATGGGTCGGGCCAGGTCAGGGATGGCAAATGACTTTTATCTTGAGTACAAACCCCTTATCACTGCCAGAGACTGCCCAGACCACCTCTGTGATGAGAAGGAATGTCTGATAGATGGTGAGAGCTCTGTGACCCACCAACAATGTTTGCTAGGCACAAGAGAATGAAGAATAACCCAGAAAGGCCATGCACTTCCTATATGCTATATGCCCACAAAAAGATTTGTGCATGAATGTGCATAGCAACTGTATTCATAGCAATCAAAAACTGGCAATAATTCAAATTGCAGATAGATTGTGGTACATCCACGCAGTAGTTTATTACTCAGTAATATGAAAGAGCTATTAACATATGCAATAACGTTGATGATTCCTTTCTTCATACTGAGTGAAGGAAGCCAGAAATAACTCCATGATTCAATGTATATGAAACTTCTAGAAAAGGCAAAACTAAGCTATAGTGACAGGAAGATCAGTGGTTGCCTGGAGCTGGGGTGGGAGAGAGGACTGGCCAGAGGCAGCAGGAGACTTCTGAGGGAATGGAAGTGTTCTAAATTTTGAATGGGGCAGGTGCACATGTTTGTCAAGATTTATCAAGTTGTGGCAGGGGGCAGTGGCTCACGCCTATAATCTCAGCTCTTTGGGAGGCTGAGATGGACAGATCACTTCAGGTCAGGAGTTCGAGACCAGCCTGGCCAACATGGCTAACATTTTTAGTCTCTACTAAAAATACAAAAATTAGCCAGGGTGGTGGTGGGCACCTATAGTCCCAGCTACCTGGGAGGCTGAGGCAGGAGAACCGTTTGAACCCTGGAGGCAGAGGTTGCAGTGAGCCACGACTGTGCCACTGAACTCCAACCTGGGTGACAGAGTGGGACTCTGTCTCAAAAAAACAAAAAAGGAAGAAATTTATCAAGTTGTATGTGCACTTAAAATGGGTGTATATTAAGTATGTCAATTATACCTCAAAAATGATTTTTACAAAAGTAGCCTTGAAACGTGGTGAGCTGTTCCATGGGCACGTGGCAGGAAGAGGGCCTGCTGCAGACATGCTGTGGGAGAAACATGGAAGTGGGAAAGGACAGGGCACCTGCAGGAACACATTAGTTTGTAAAATCGCTCTCAGTTTTGCCGAGACCATTCAGGTGCACTCCGAGAGCCTGGCCAATCGCTTCTCAGATCCCATGTTAGAAATCTGAGCGTGAGCCTAACAGGAACAGGGCTGCACAGGGCATGGAGAGAGGGACTGGAGCCCAGGACAGATCATCTGACTTGGTGCTGAGTTCTCCATAAAAAACCCCTTGGCTTCTCTCCTCCTCCAGCCTCACGTGCCCCCCTCACTTCCTTGGAAATCTAGGCTCACAGCACTCAGGTAGGCAGCCATCACCCCCGAGCCCCTTCCCCTTCTCCTTGGGGAAGCCACAGAAAGCGCTGGATGGAGTAAGCCCCATCAGTCCCAGCGTTCAGACATCCTCATAAGTACTGTTCTTTTAAAAAGCTGGAAAGTTGGTTTGAGGAGTTTGGGGCTATTCTTAGTGCCAAACACTATAAAAAGGAAATGCCACTGATAATCTTAGATGGCTGTATTTTCATACGGGAATACTTCAAGCTTCCTTCTTAGAGTTCTCAGTCATAAGAAACCCTTCATAAAAATACTTCCTTCGGTCATAGCCTCAAACCTAACATTGCTCAAATCCTTTGGGACTATTCAAGTCAGGACTGACTGGGAGAACTCAGCTGGCATTTTTAGTCCATTTTAATGGCTGCCTCCTTCTGAGTTGCTTGTGTTTTTCTACCAGAGGAAAACAACGAATGATTCAACCTATACACAAATATTTATTTGCACTGCTTATATGGAGGCGACATAGCAAAGGGCGTCAGGGTGCAGGCTCTTGTCAGACTTAGCTGAGCTCTTTCCCTGTGTGGAGTCAGCTAAGATGCTCATCCTTTCTGAGCTTCCCCTACAAAATGAGCTGTCAACCCCAGGAGCTAATGCCTGGTGCCCACCAATTAGTAAACTCTATGAGAATATTAGTTTGTTATTATTATCACCGTTATGCATTCAGTTATGCCATCCATCATGAGTACCGCAAAAATGCGGTTTCACCTTTGAGAATCCTACATTCTACCTTGCTACACAAAGTGTACAGACAGAAGAATAAGAGAACAACAGAAGTGATGATACCCTGTGTTCAGAAGCTGCTGAAAAGCATCTTTCATCTTTGATATACTGCTGGCCCTGTGCTTGGAATGTTATTGAAAAGCAATGTGTCAATATGTGTCAGAAGTCCTTAAAATGTGTTTGCCCTTTGACCCAGATTCCCTCTAGAAATTTTCATAAGAAAACAATTAAATTTGTGAGCAGAGATTTCACCTGGATATTACTAAGAGCAGCAAAAATTGGGTTGTCTGAATGTCTTACAACAAAAGTTAAATGTATACTTAGACATTATGATTGATGAACATTTATGCAAAGCAGGTCACAAAACAATATGTGCAATATGGGTCCATTTCGAGGGTATGACCTGAAGTAGGATTTTTAAAAATTGATACATAATAATTGTGCATATTTATGGGGTACATATAATTTGATCCAGGCATATAATGTGTGATGATCAAATCTGGATAATTAGAATATCCATCACCTCAAACATTTATCTTTTCTTTGTGTTGGGAAGATTTCAAGTTTTCTCTTCTAGCTATTTTGAAATATACAATAAATTATTGTTAGCTGTAGTCACCCTATTGTACTATCGAACACTAGAATTTATTCCCTTCTATCTAACTGAAGGTTCAAACCCATTAGACAACCTCTGTTCGTCCCCCATCTTCCCCAGAAATGGTGGGCGTTTTGTTTGTTTGTGTGTTTGTTTGAGATGGAATCTTGCTCTGTCACCCAGGCTGAAGTTCAGTGGCATGATCTAAGCTCACTGTAACCTCCACCTTCTGGATTTAAGCAATTCTCCTGCCTCAGCCTCCCAAGTAGCTGGGATATGCCACCATGCCCGACTAATTTTTTTTAATTTTATTTTTTATTTTTAGTAGAGATGGGGTTTCACCATGTTGGCCAGGCTGGTCTCAAACTCCTGACCTCAAGTGATCTGTCCACCTCAGCCTCCCAAAGTGCTGGGATTACAGGCATGAACCACTGTGTCTGGCCTGAAATAGTGGTTTTATTAAGGATTTATTGTAATCTGAAACTCTAAGAAGGAAGTTTGAATTATTTCCATATTACAGATCATATATATATACATATATACATATATATATAAGGTATATAGACCTTACTTACCAATGGTTTTATTATGTTTGAGTAAAGCTTTTCAGTGGATTTTTTTCGTTTCATTTATGTGTACTTCTATAGAGTATTGCTTTTAGATAAGAAAAAAACAGTCAATTCAAATAATCTAGAAAACAGAAAGAGAGAACAAATACAGCACAATAGGCAAAATAAGCAGCAATGTTGTTTTTCCTTGACATTTGTAAGAATTCTAGGCCCTTTATTTTACTTCCCACAAATTCCCTGACTCTGTGATACTGGCCAGGCGCTTCCTATTTCTAGCCCTGTTTTCCATCTGTGGAAAGCAGATGCATGGACTGGATTAAGTCAGGGATGGCAAACGACTTTTATCTTGGGCAGAACCCCTTATCGTTGTTAGGGACTGCCCAGACCACCTCTGTGATAAGAAGGAATGTCTGATAGATGGTGAGAGCTCTGAGACTGACTAACAAGGTCGACTAGGAAGATGAGAATGAAGAATGACCTAGAAAGGCCATGTACTTCCTATATACTCCATGATGTAAAGGTCTTATACAACTCTATGAGTCTGGCACATCTTTAGGCAAAAATATGAAGCTGAATTTGCAAAGTCATAGGGGAGGGGTTCCTAACTCCATGTATTTTTGGTAAGGTTGCACTGAATCACTAATTTTCTACCTTACCTCACAGACCCCCAAGACCTAACTTGGAACTTACTGAAGCAGAAAATGGCCATAGCGGTGGTGTCTCAATTGTATTTGCACCATTATGTCCTGTCCCAAGGACAAGGAATAGATCTGCAGCTGTTGTTTCAGTCTCTTCAACCTGAAACAATCTGAAAGCCACAGCTGTTGCAGGCATAAACCTGATCCTGGCTTTGTCCCTGGTTTATGGCTCATGTTTTGGGGAACTCTGAAAGCCACTCTTCTGGGGCTGATTCAGAGGAGGCCACTTTTAATCATTACCCTTCTGGAAAGCAGAAGTGCTAAATGCACATTTGTTAGTGGACTTTCCAGCATGAAGTGGGACCCATTCCTGTCTTGACTCAAGGACCACAGAGGAGAGATGACATTCCTAAAGTCACACATCAAGTTCAATCTACACCCAGCTTTGCCCACAGCAAGCGAACATGGATTCTTTGGTAAAAACCTGCATCAGGCTCTCAGCAGCTTGGCTATTTGGAGGAAAGACCCGTCTGAAGGGCTTGACTGCATCTCAGCCGAACCACACTAATCTCCTGTAGCTTCCACAGAGAACAGCAGGCTGTATTCAGGGATCTCAGCAACAGCTGTGCCTTCCAAACCAAGACACTGTTCAGCAAGATGATCCGAAAGTGGGCCGGGTGTTTCAGCAGGATTTGGTGGGACTTTCCTACTCAAATGGCCCTTTGTGTGCTTTTAAAAGACAGGGCATTAACCTTGCGCGTGGCTAAAGCATGATGGATGACTTGGAGTTCTCCATTTACATTTGGCTGGTGGCCACAGCGGAACCGTCAAAACGCCTGGGTATCCGATGGACAGTACCCGGCTTGTTCAGACTTGTTTCTGATGGAGTGAGTGGATCCCGGGGCTTGATGAACTAAACGTGGCCAGGCTGTTACAGAAGCTGACTCCAGGATTCATCTCACGGCAGCAAAATTCAGTGTCCTGAAATCGTAGCCTCTTTCATCATCTTTGTTTATATCCATCATCTTTATCCACTTCAGGGTCTACTCTGTTCTCTGCCCATTTGTTGCAAGATGTGTGTGGTCCTGCCCAAGACTTGGGCATCAGGAGCACAGGGCCTGTGTTCAGGTCACTTCTACTCAGCTCCATAAAGTCACCTGCTTGATTCTTTTGCCTTCTCAATAAGATGCTTGGCAAGTGAGAGTGACTGTGGATTCGTCAGTTCTCTAGACAATCTTGTCAGGCCAGAGGGAGTCAGAAGTTGACCCTCTGCACCGTGCTGGCACCATTATGTGAGAGCACGCAGCACCCGCAGGCAGGAGCTCGGTAGGGCTATTAGGCTGTTTTCTGGCAGACCTGGGTCTTACTCTTCTATCAAAGAGGAGCTGTTGGATGTTGAACAAGTCAGTTGCTCCTCACTGAGCCTGTTTGTTCACCTTTCACTTGTGATTTCCATGAAACTCAAAGGAGAAAGCAAAATGTTCTGAATGGCTTTATACAAACCTGAGGAGGTGGTAATGGCCAGTACCCTTCTGACAATTGTCCCATCACATCTTGAGGAGAGACAGAAGCTAAACAGTTGCACAAGTGGACCCTTAAGTAAGATAAACTTATTTCCCTTCCAGTCGTTTTTTCAAGCTTGGCCTTGTTCTAGCAGCTCGGAGGATTCCAACTGGGTGTCCCAGAGACAAATAAAATAGAGCAGAGAGGGTACACATTGATCTATTGCTAATAACACAGAGGGAAATACCGGGACGTAACTACTGCTAATGACAACAAACGTGTTTGTGTTTATTATCACCCAACACTGTGTATAACCATTAACCTTCCACAATCCTGTGAGGTATGTACAATGATTATTCTTATTGTACAGAAAACTGAATATCGGAGAGGCCGTTACTTACACAGTGTTTCACAGCCACTGCCCTAAAAGTGATGGAGCCAGGAGCCTTTCCCAGGTATGCCTGATCTCAAAGTGATAGGTGAAAAATGTGCAGTAGGAAAAGCATTCCCTGGGCTTCAAGATATTGACTGGCTTCTTTTCCTTCTCTTTTTTTTTTTAAATCTTTATTGGGCAGCCTCCCAGCCAGAGTAGGCTCAGAGACTCTCTTAACTGGCTTCTTGCATCACACGAGGAGCCTGTTTGTATGTCCATGTGCTTGTCCAGACTCATTTGCAATAAATAAAAACCCACTACCACCACAACCCAAAAACAAAACAAAACAAAAAAACCAGCTAGGCGCAGTGGCTCATGCCTGTAATCCAGCACTTTGGGAGGCCAAGGCAGGTGGATCACGAGGTCAGGAGTTCAAGACCAGCCTGGCCAACATGGTGAAACCCCATCTCGACTAAAAATACAAAAATTAGCTAGATGCGGTGGTGCGCACCTGTAATCCCAGCTACTGGGGAGGCTGACGCAGGAGAAACACTTGAACCCAGGAGGTGGATGTTGCCGTGCGCTGAGATCATGCCACTGCACTCCGGCCTGGGTGACAGCAAGACTCTGTCTCAAAAAAAACAAAAACCAAACAAACAAAAAACTTGAACTAGCTAACTGTTCAAGAACCAGTGAGGATGAGCCCTGCAGGAATGGAACCAAAGACTAAAACAGTGTCGGGCTCTATGTCCTCCTGTTTCTGTGTTGCGATGATTTGCTCCTACCAAAGATAGGCTTTATCCAGATCCCAGAGAACGTGGCCACAAGTAGATCCAAACTCACATTCTTCGAGAATCATTTTCCATGAGGAAAGCAAAGTTGCCTGCCCCATAATGTCCACTTAGAAAAATCCTTGTGAAGGCTCTGACTGGCCTGCTGGGTAGGACACTGAGCCCTGGGCCAGTTGCTATGACCAGGTGCGCTGTTGTGACCAGCCACACCAGAACCAGAGGATCTTTCAAAGGAACGGACAGAAATGGACGTGGTTATCAACAAGCAGACAGCAAGGTAGCAGGTGTCCACTGTGCTCTGGCGGGTGGCACATGGAATTAGGGATGCGTTGGTGGTCCTTTAATCTTGCAGCTACCTGTCATGCTTTCTTCCAACTTAAGCTAACTCAGGATCTGGCTAGGGTGTTCATATCTATGGAAGAAAGGACTTAACCTGAGAGTTCTACTTGACGTGGATCTTACCCTAGGATTGTTTGTCCACAGGTTAACATGGCAGAGCAGAAAGAGTGCTGAGTTTGGAGGCAGACAGACTTAAGTTCAGTTCTTAACTCTTCCATCACTTGCAGGGTGGTGTTGGGGAAGTCACTTCACCTCTGTAAGTCCATATTTTTTTCATTGGCACAATAAAGATAACACCTCTTTGCAAGCTTATTATAAGGACTAAGTGAGATAATTCAGACAAATCATCAGATACAGTGGCATATACTAAGTGCTCAATAAAATGTACCTTCCACTAATTAATTCAACAGATATTTACTGAACATGCAATACATTGGAGGCACAGTGTTAGGTGTTAAGGATAATGCATCAAGCAAGAGATATAATGTTCCCATTCTTTTGGAGTTTCTAGCAGTGGAGGTTGGTGGAGAGAAAATACGTGAGGAAATAAGACAATTACAGGTAATTAATGCTTTGAAAAAATATTTATTTTTCAGACAAGATCTCACTCTTTTGCCCAGGCTGGAGTGCAGTGGCACAATCTCAGCTCGCTGCAGCCTCTGCCTCTCAGGCCCAACCAATCCTCCCACCTCAGCCTCCTGAGGAACTGGGACTACAGGGGTGTGCCACCGTGTCTGCTAATTTTTGTATTTTTTGTAGAGATAGGATTTCACCATGTTACCCAGGCTGGTCTCAAACTCTCAGCCTCAAGCGATCCATCTGCTTTGGCCTTCCAAAGTGTTGGGATTACAGGCGTGAGCCACCACACCTGGCCAGAAAAAATGAAACTATTTTTTATGTTTAAATTTATTATTAGTGTGAAAACCCTCCTGCGACAATGTTTGAACTTCCCTGTTTAGTATCTCTCTACCCATTTATCTATGTGTTGGGAACCATTCTCAGAGTTCAACAATTGCTTTGAGCTTGACTTTGAAAAGGCACTGAACTCTTAAAGGGACACGGAAGAGAGAGGAAAGGAAAAAGGGATGTTGGTGGAAGGAAAATCCCGATGTTACCTCTTAGCTCCCAAATTTCATTTTTTTTTTTTTTGGGATGGAGTCTTGCTCTGTCATCCAGGCTGGAGTGCAGTGGCTTGATCTCCTCTCACTGCAATCTCCACCTTCCAGGTTTCAAGCAATTCTCCTGGCTCAGTCTCCCAAGTAGCTGGGATTACAGGTGCAAGCCACCACATCGGGCTAATTTTTGTATTTTTAGTAGAGACGGGGTTTTACCATGTTAGCTAGGCTGGTCTCAAACTCCTGACCTTATGATCTGCCCAACTTGGCCTCCCAAAGTGCTGGGGTTATAGGCATGAGCTGCCATGCCCAACCCCAAATTCCATTTTGTAAATTGTTACTTGGTGGGATTCAAAATCACCTCGGAAGCCTTTAAAAGATACGAATTCTCAGATTGCATCCTCAAATATTCAAATGCCAGCCGTTCAGGGTATTTCTTTTTCCTCTTTCTTTTATTCTTAAGTTTCCTGATAATGTATATGGGCAGTCAGACATAAGAAGCATTGCTTGCCAGCCAGCCTATGAATTCCATTAGTCAGTCAGCTTGAGAATACAGGACTGCAGCTGTTATTCTGCTGGTAATGTATACTTCTTTTCTAGTTTCTAGGAGAAGACCTGGGTCATGGCTGGCTCCCAAGGAGTTTAGAATCTAGGGGGAGATGTAAACAAAGTTGCTATGGGAACACAAAGCAGGAACAATTAGTCTTTGAGAATTAGAGAATATTTTCTGGAGGGAAGAATACAAAATTATAGTGGATTAAACTGGATAGAAATATGCTTTTGCTCTCATATAAAAGTCCTGAGGAAAGTAATCCAGTGCTGGTGTGATGCCTACATCTGGTTTTTTGAACCTCCCCAGCCTGAGTCCTATGTGGTCCGAAAGGGTTGCTCAGATTCCAACCATCAGTTCCGTATTTCTGACAGAAGGAAGGACAAAAGGGCACAGAAGGGCATCATCTCTCCTTTCCATTGTAATGTTATAGTTCAGAGCTTAGGTACTTGGTTACACCTTGCCTCAAGGGATGAAACAAAGTTTTTATTCAGAATGGCCATGTACATAGCTTAAAACTCATGTTCTATTACTAAAAAAGAAAAGGAAAGCAGCCATTGGGAAACAAGTGGTACACCTCTACACTGAGATGTGAAAAATGAGTAGCAATTAGGAAGGGGAGGTCACACAGCAAGGACTGTCCAGGAAGGAGAACTAATGCTTATCATGCCCCCTCAGCAGGAGGGACACCAGGAAGCATCCTTCTGTCCACATCTTTGTTCTCATCCTTCATGCGGTGATCTAAAGCCCTCCTGGAGAGTGAAACCCCATCTCTACTTAAAATACAAAAATTTGCTGAGCATAGTGATGGGGGGCTGTAATCCCAGCTACTTGGGAGGCCGAGGCAGAAGAATTACCTGAACCTGGGGGGCAGAGGTTGCAGAGTCTCACTCAACTGCATTCCAGCCTGGGCAACAGAGGGAGACTCTGTCTCAAAAATAAATGAATGAATGAAGTCCTCTGGGACGAGTCTGCCAGCACTATCTATTCAGTGCTCGTATTTACAATAACTGCAGCACATTTCTGACCTCAAAGCCCTTCATATCACTGGAATTATGACTGCTTTGAGAAAACCCCTCCTTTTCATCTGTCAGTAAGAGAACTCACTCTAAGATCTCATCATTGACATTTACCAGGACAAATTTCTGAAATCTTTTAGAAGAAACTACAATCTCAATCCTTTGATATGATTAGTTATGGCATATCTGCTTGAAGCAATATTATACAAACATGGAAGGTGACCATTTATGAAGGCATAGAGTATGAGAAATAGCTCATCATGAAATATTGAGAAAATGTGAGACTATGCATGTGTTGTGATTATAATCATGAAAAATGTGTGTGTACATAGACAAGTATTAGAAAAAGCATCATAAAATAAAAATGATGATCGGATGGTTAGAGGCTTTTTTTTTCTCCTTGGAAAATTCCCTTTAGTGTGGTTAGTTGTTTTCATAAGCAAAATTTGAAAATATATCTTGTGAACATTACATGTTGTCAAAAAAACTTTCTTGGTGTCAATGGTAAATGTACATAAGAATCAGCTGAAAGGCTTACTGAAAATACATATTCACAGGCTCCAGCCCAAGAGATTCTCATTCTGTATGTCTGAGGAATGGCTGCATTTTTAACAAGCATCCAGAGTCATCCTGTTGGAAGCAGTGCATTGGCCACATCTGAAAAACACTGCCGTAGATGGTGTCTCAGAGACACCTAAAAATAAAATTGGTACATTATCTGTGCCAAAACAGCCTAGCTTTGTATTGCACCAAAGACTCTAGGCCAGGGCAGGAGCAGTGGCTCACACCTATAATCCTAGCACTCTGGGAGGCCAAGGTGGGTGGATCACCTGAGGTCAGGAGTTTGATCAAGACCAGCCTGAGCAACATGGCGAAACCCCATCTCTACTAAAAATACAAAAGTTAACCAGGCGTGGTGGTGGGCACCTATAATCCCAGCTACTCGAGAGACTGAGGCAAGAGAATCGCTTGAACCTGGGTGTGGGGGAGCGGAGGTTGCAGTGAGCTGAGATTGTGCTACTTCACTCCAGCCTGGGCGAAAGAACAAAACTGTGTCTCAAAAGAAAACAAAAAGACTCTAGGCCAATATTCCTCTATCATTGTTGGGAAAACAGTAAGAAAGTTTAAAACAAAGACTCCACATTAAGAAAAATGTACTCTCGTCCTGGTTTGTAATGTGGAATATCAATAAAAAATACGGCTTTGATGACTTTTGAGTCTTCCAAGTAAACTTAAAGCTGTCTGATAAAAGCAACCCAGTTATGAACAGTTACATCTCTCCAGTTCTGTTAGAGTTCCATGCTTCCTGTATCTTATTCCATGCCTTCCTAACAGGTCCCGCACAAGTTCAGCTGTAATCTGCCTTCAAGTGTAAGGCATGGCAACTTCAAGCCTTAAAACTGGATAACATATTCTGCATAAGCCAGCCTTCTGAATAATTCAATATTCATTTTCTTTATTAGTGATGTAGGATTTTTCTTCTTGGTCACTTTGCAAGCTGGGGACCCCTGGCTGGCAATGCCCCCCTCCCAGGCCTCCCTCAGCCACACTGGCATGCCCCAGCTCGCCTGTGTGATTGATAGTTTGTACCCACATTCGTTGGTTCTCATGATCTTGTACCATGCCCAAGAAGAATGAGGACAGGCAGGACATTGAAGGGTGAGGAGGGTGGAGAAGAATTTTATTGAGTGATGACACAGCTTTTAGCAGAGAGGAGACATGGGGCTGGTCCCCCTACCTGAAGATGGGAAAGTTTCTCTTGTGCCTGAGTCTGCGTTTTATGGACTCAAAATAGGGATTATGTGTTAATTGGTTTGTGAGTATGCAAAAAAGGTTAAAGCAAAGATACCACTCAAAGGTGGGCATGATAGTGTAGAAAACCAATTAGGAAAGGGTAGGTATATATAAAATAGGTGAAGAGTAAGGACCAATCAGAGGAAAGTGGGCCAAACGGGAAGACAAGTTCTCAATCCGGTCCAAATATTTAACTTGTAGCTTGGTTTTCAGGCTTTAAATTGTCTTCGGCTTGGAATGGGGTTTCACCATGAACCCGCCCCTGCCTAGGCATTTGGCAGCCACCTGCCACTCTCATTAAAGTGACCAACTCTTCCCAGTTTGCCCAGGAGTTTCCCAATTTTAGCACTGAAAGTCTCATGTTTGGGAACTCCCTGCTCCTCAGTCCTATGTAAACCAACACTGGGACAGTTGGTCACCTTACACCTTCCATACAGTTTAAAAGAAAAGACATTCTCCAGAAGGTGTCAGCCACCACAGTGTCCCAGGGAGCACAGGCAAAAACAGCTTTCTAAAGATCTTATTTTGAAAAAAAAAAATGCAGGTAAGCTACTGTTTATTATTATTATTATTATTATTATTATTATTATTATTATTGAGACAGAGTCTCGCTCTTTCACCAGGCTGGAGTACAGTGGTAGAACTTGGCTCACTACAACCTCTGACTCCCCAGGTTCAAGTGATTCTCTGGCGTCAGCCTCCCAAGTAGCTGGGACTACAGGCACCCGTCACCACGCCCAGCTAATTTTGTATTTTTAGTAGAGACAGGGTTTTACCATGTTGGCGAAAATGGTCTCCAGCTCCTGACCTCATGATCCACCTGCCTCGGACTCCCAAAGTGCTGGGATTATGGGTGCGAGCCACCGTGCCCAGCCTGCTGTTCATTATTTTAAGAAACAGGACATTTCAGCCTGGCACAGTGGCTCACACCTGTAATCCCAGCACCTTGGGCGGTCAAGGTGGGCAGATCACCTGAGGTCAGGAGACCAGCCTGGCAAACACAGTGAAAACCTGTCTCTACTAAAAATACAAAAAATAAGCCAGGCATGGTGACACTCACTTGTAATCCCAGCTACACGGGAGGCTGAGGCAGGAGAATCACTTGAACCTGGGAGGTGGAGGCTGCAGTGAGTTGAGATCATGCCACTGTACTCCAGCCTGGATAACAAGAAAAAACTCTGCCTCAAAAACTAAAAACTAAAAATAAAATAAATAGGACATTTCCCTCAAGTGGTTTCAGAGAAGGAGCCAGAGATGTAAAGGTGTTGCAAACAGCCCTTTCCCATTTCCTCCCTTTTCTTACAAATGTTCATTACTTAGAGAAAATTTTACTAAGATTTGTGCACACTAAACTCATCATCACAAAGGAGAGATGTAAAGTTGGATCAGGTGGTTTGGAAGCAGAATTCAGAGATAAAGGGTAAATCTGTCAAAAGGATGTGAAATTTTTCATCAAATAGAATTTGATAAAAGGTACTATGCTTGTTTTTAGATAAGCAGTTTTATTGTGATGCCTTTGAAATTTCTCTTAAATCCTACAAAGTCATTAAGATTACCTAGAAATCTAAAAAAATGGTGTGCCCAGCAGAATCTGCTACAAAATGTAGAACAAAAAATTTTCAGAATTATTCTGCCCACATCAAAATTATACTACTTTAAAATATTTCAAGTAGTTCGAGAATCTTCAGACATTCATTTCAAAATCAGTTCCAAACTACAATTTTCAAAAGCAGTTCATATTTTTGGCTCAGGAGTAATCCTACCGACAGCTGGTTGACAAAGTGAAAAATATACTTGTGTATCTATTTAGCACATTTGCCTACTTGAATTCTTGGGTGCAATATCAACTTTCTTCAAAAAGCCAGTTTAAATAGAAAAAGAGGGACTCCTCCCTAACTCATTTTATGAGGCCAGCATCATCCTGATACCAAAACCTGGCAGAGACACAACAAAAAAAAGAAAATTTCAGGCTAATATCCCTGATGAACATCAATGTGAAAATCCTCAATAAAATACTGGTAAACCAAATCCAGCAGCACATTAAAAAGCTTATCCACCACGATCAAGTCATCTGCATCCCTGATCTGCAAGACTGGTTTAACATATGCAAATCAATAAACGTAATCCATCACATAAACAGAACCAATGACAAAAACCACATGATTATCTCGATAGATGCAGAAAAGGCCTTCAATAAAATTCAACACTGCTTCATGCTAAAAACTCTCAATAAACTAGGTACTGATGGAACATGTCTCAAAATAATAAAAGCTATTTATGACAAACACACAGCCAATATCATACTGAATGGGCAAAAGCTGGAAGTATTCCCTTTGAAAACCAGTGCAAGACAAGGATGCCTACTCTCACCACTCCTATTCAACATAGTATTAGAAGTTCTGGCCAAGGCAATCGGACAAGAGAAAGAAACAAAGCATATTCAAATAGGAAAAGAGGAAGTCAAATTGTCCCTGTTTGTAGATGACATGATTGTATATTTAGAAAACCCCATCGTTTCAGCCCAGAATCTCCTTAAGCTGACCAGCAGCTTCAGCAAAGTCTCAGGATACAAAATCAATGTGCAGAAATCACAGGCATTCCTATACACCGATAATAGACAAATGGAGAGCCAAATCATGAGTGAACTCCCATTCACAATTGCTACAAAAAAAATAAAATATCTAGGAATAGAACTCACAAGATATGTGAAGGACCTCTTCAAGGAGAACTACAAACCATTGCTCAAGGAAATAAGAGAGGACACAAACAAATGGAAAAACATTCCAGGCTTACGGATAGGAAGAATGAATATTGCGAAAATGGCCACACTGTGTAATGTAATTTATAGATTCAATGCTATCCCCATCAATCTACCATTGACTTTCTTCACAGAATTAGAAAAAAACTACTTTAATTTTCATATGGAACCAAGAAAATGTCTGTGTAGCCGAGATGATCCTTTGCAAAGAGAACAAAGCTGGAGGCATCATGCTAAATGACCTCACTACACTACAAGGCTACAGAAACCAAAACAGCATGCTACTGGTACCAAAACAGATATATAGACCACTGGAACAGAGCAGAGGCCTCAGAAATAACAACACACATCCACAACCATCTGATCTTTGACAAACCTGACAAAAACAAAGCAGTGGGGAAAGGATTCCCTGTTTAATAACAAGTGTTGGGAAAACTGGCTAGCCATAAGCAGAAAACTGAAACTGGACCCCTTCCTGACACCTTATATAAAAATTAACTCAAGATGGATTAAAGACTTAAACATACAACCTAACATCATAAAAACCCTAGAAGAAAAGTTAGGCAATACCATTCAGGACATAGGCCTAGACAAGGACTTTATGACTATAATACCAAAAGCAATGGCAACAAAAGGCAAAATTGACAAATATGATCGAATTAAACTAAAGAGCTTCTGCACGGCAAAAGAAACTATCATCAGAGTGAACAGGCAACCTATAGAATGGGAGAAAATTTTTGCCATCTATCCATCTGACAAAGGGCTAATATCCAGAATCTACAAGGAACTCAAACAAATTTACAAGAAAAAAACAATCCCATCAAAAAGTGTTGAAGGATATGAACAAACACTTCTCAAAAGAAGACATTTATGCAGCCAACAAACATAAGACAAAAAGCTCATCACAATGAGATACTATCTCACACCAGTTAAAATGGAAATCATTAAAGAATCAGGAACAACAGATGCTGGAGAGGATATGGAGAAATAGGAATGCTTTTAAACTGTTGGTGGGAGTATAAATTAGTTCAACCATTTGTGGAAGACAGTGTGGCTATTCCTTAAGGATCTAGAATCTAGAACCAGAAATACCATTTGACCCAGCAATCCCATTACTGGGTATATATACCAAAAGGATTATAAATCATTCTACTATAAAGACACATGCACACGTATGTTTCTTGCAGCACTGTACACAATAGCAACGACTTGGAACCAACCAAAATGCCCATCAGTGATAGACTGGATAAAGAAAATGTGGCACATATACACCATGGAATACTATGCAGCCATAAAAAAGGATGAGTTCATGTCCTTTGCAGGGATGTGGATGAAGCTGGAAACAATCAATCTTAGCAAACTAACACAGGAACAGAGAACCAAACACCACATGTTCTCACTCATAAGTGGGAGTTAAACAATAAGAATACATGGACACAGGGAGGGGAACATCACACACCAGGGCCTGTCAGAAGGTGGGGGGGCTAGGAGAAAGATAGCATTAGGAGAAATACCTAATGTAGATGATGGGTTGATGGGTGCAGCAAACCACCATAGCACGTGTGTACCTATGTAAAAACCTGCACACAAGTAAAATTAAAAAAAAAAAACCACCAGTTTAATAGCCACTAAATTAACAACAATGATAAGTTTCAGTTTTTCAATCTTTTAAGATCATTAAGATACAATGGGGAGAGAAATCGAAGATGGCCACTTAGCACCAGCTCAGGATTGTAGCTTCCAGTGAAAGTGCAGAGAGCAAGTGTACGCCACAATTTCAGACGAATTTTTGTTGCCCCCAAACTGGGAGATTCCCAGCAGAGGAGCCACACGGGTCGCCAGTGTGACTCTTTTGGCCAGTGCGGCTGTTTTGCCGGTGCCCCGGCGCGGCACTTTTCAGTGGAGAATGTACGGGACTGGGTACCCTTTTAGTCGGGCTCGGCTGGTCCCATTCCCACAAGAGAACAGCAATTGAAAGCACTGAGGACTGAGAGTTTCACAGCAAGCACAGCCGAACCCAGGAAGACCTAGCTATGTGGGGAAGGGGTGTGCACTGAAGGAAAACTAAGAAACAGAAAAAACTTCATCACCAACAAGCCAGACGTCCACTCAGAGACCCAATCTGAAAGTCAGCAATTACAAAGACGACAGGTGGATAAATCCACAAAAATGGGAAGAAACCAGTGCAAAAAGGCTGAAAACACCCGAAATCAGAATGCCTCTCCTCCTACAGGGGATCGCACTTCATCATTAGCAAGGGAGCAAGACCTGACAGATAATGAGTGTGATGATCTGTCAGAATCAGGCTTCAGAAGGTGGATAATAAGAAACTTCTGTGAGCTAAAAGAACATGTTCTAACCCAATGCAGAGAAACTAAGAACTTGAAAGAAGAATTAATGAAATGCTAATGAGAATGGACAACTTAGGAATATCAGTGAATTGATGGAGCTGAAAAACACAACACGAGAACTTTGCGAAGCATGCACAAGTTTCAACAGCCGAATTGACCAAGCAGAAGAAAGGATATCAGAGGTCGAAGATCAACTCAAGGAAATAAAACAAGAAGGCAAGATGACAGAAAAAAGGGTAAAAAGGAATGAACAAAGTCTCCAAGAAATATGGGACTATGTGAAAAGACCTAATCTACGTTTGATAGGTGTACCTAAATGTGACGAAGAGAACGAATCCAAGATGGAAAATACTCTTCAGGATATTATCCAGGAAAACTTCCCCAACCTAGCAAGGCAGGCCAATATTCAAGTTCAGGATATACAGAGAACACCACAAAGATATTCCTCAAGAAGAGCAACCCCAAGGCACATAATCGTCAGATTCACCAGGGTTGAAATGAAGGAGAAAATGCTTAGGGCAGCCAGAGAGAAGGTTCGGGTTACCCAGAAAGGGAAGCCCATCAGACTCACAGCAGATCTCTCAGCAGAGACCCTGCAGACCAGAAGAGAGTGGGGGCCAACATTCATCATCCTTAAAGAAAAGAACTTTCAGCCTAGAATTTCATATCCATCCAAACTAAGCTTCATAAGTGAAGGAAAAATAAAATTTTTTGCGAACAAGCAAGTACTCAGAGATTTCATCACCACCAGGCCTGCTTTACAAGAGCTTCTGAAAGAAGCACTACACTTGGACGGGAACAACCAGTATCAGCCATTCCAAAAACATACCAAAAGGTAAAGAGCATCACCATAATGAAGAATCTACATCAACTAATGGGCAAAACAGCCAGCTAGCATTACCAGAAGCTGCAATTTTCGTCTCTGATAAAACAGACTTTAAAACAACAAAGACCATAAGAAACAAAGAGGGATATTACATGGTGGTGAAAGGATCAATGCAACAAGAAGAGCTAACGATCCTAAATATATACGCACCCATTACAGGAGCACCCAGATACATAGGGCAAGTTCTTAATGACTTACAAAGAGACTTAGACTCCCACACAATAATAGTGGGAGACTTTAACATTACACTGTCAATATTGGACAGATCAACGAGATAGAAAATTAACAAGGATATCCAGGACTTGAACTCAGACCTGGAACAACCAGATTTAACAAATATTTACAGAACTCTCCTCCCCAAATCCACAAAACATACATTTTTCTCAGTATCACATTACACCTGTTTTAAAAGTGACCACATAATTGGAAGTAAATCACTACTCAGCAATTGCATAGCATTTCACAAGTTTAAATAAAATATTGGTTGGCTGCTTATTTGTTATTTTCATCTGCTATTCCTTCCTGCCTCCATTGTTAAGCAGAATTATTGGCATAAAAGAGGTTTTTAATACCCATTTTTAGACTGCATTCTAGCCTGGGCAATAAAACAAGAATCCCGTTCTCTCTCCCTCTTTCTCTTCCTCTTTCTTTCTCTCTTTCATTCTTTTTTTCCTTTCTTTTGCTCTTTCTTTCTTTCTCCTTTTCTCTTTCTTTAAAAAAAAAAAAAAAAGATACCATGAAGAAAAGTTTATTTAGCCAGTGCTTTCAGTAAGGAATTTGAACTGCCCAATGCAGAAAATCATATGTAAAGTCAACAATTTTTAAACCAAAGTCACCAGCTATTATCGTTTTCTGAAGTGTGCTCTGTGAGATGTTAGCACAAAAAGTTGAGGGGAGTTCACACTAAATAAGATGGGGAAACTCCGAAATAGAGTTTAACAAGTTTCTTTACTGCAAGACTTTTGAGACATACCAATGATAATGGACACTGACATTCTTCAAGATGGGATGTGACATGTTTTATTCAAACTTATTTGACCAAATTTTGTCAGAATATCTAAAGGGCTTGGATTCTCATGGACAAATGTAGAGAAATATTGCTCTTTGCTTCCTAAACTTGGTAACTCGGCTCCTTAAAAGTTCAGACTAACTCTATTTTCAGTCAGTTTGCAGCGAAACTAATTTTTATTTTTTTTAATTTTTTTTATTTTTTCATTTTTATTTTTTTTAGAATAAAAAGAATGAAAGAGAGAAAGAGGAAGAGATTTTAGAAAAAGAGAGAAAAGGAGAAAGAAAGAAACAGCAAAAGAAAGGAAAAAAGAATGAAAGAGAAAGAAAGAAGAAGAGATTTTAGAAAAAGAGAGAAAAGGAGAAAGAAAGAAACAGCAAAAGAAAGAAAAAAAGAATGAAAGAGAGAAAGAAAGAGGAAGAGAAAGAGGGAGAGAGAATGGGATTCTTGTTTTATTGCCCAGGCTAGAATACAGTCTAAAAATGGGTATTAAAAACCTCTTTTAT
>PVKP010039086.1:0-20410 GCA_004027715.1 Plecturocebus donacophilus
GGAGGGGCTTGTGTCTTGCAGGGCACTGGGGACTCTGATAGGAAGAGGCGGTCGTTCCCCAGGGTTCCTGTCTTGGAGGGGCACAGTGGGGTGTGTGGGAAAGAAAACGGGCTTTGGAGCCAGCGCCCGATCAGGTGCACATGTAAATGTCATGTGACTGTCAAGTGACTGAGGTTCTCTCTTTGCCGGGTTCCCATTCACAGGGAGGCTGACGTTCATGGCAGTTTGTGAATTAGCGAGAGTAAAGCACCTGGTACCCAGTAGCTGCTCTAATTCTAAAAATTAAAGGCAGGACCCAGCTGCCTATTGCCCGTGAAACTGTATACAGCTTTGTGACACCATCCCATTGTACGGCACAGGTTGCGTTATTAAAGATTTCTTCATATTATCCACTTTCAGAAATAATTTTGGATTTATGGAAAAGTTTATAGAAAATATATTTACAGAAAATAAGAGTATCCTGTATACCTCTTGCTCAGATTCTCTTGATATTAACATTGGACCCATGCTCTTAACTAAACCATAGCGCTGCTCTCTATTGATAGTTTTTCCACTAATGTCCTTTTTCTGTTCCAGGATCCAGTCTGGATTCCATATTGTATTTAGTCTTTTCTGCTCTGTGATGTTTCTCTAGGTTTTTTTCTTGTTTTTAGTGGTGTTGATGGTTTTGGAGGGTGCTAGTCATGTATTTTGAAGCATGTTCTTCCATTTGGTTTGGTCTGACACTTTCTCATATTAAACTGGGGTTTCGGGGAGAATGCAGCAGCGAAGTGTGCTCATTGAATCAAATCAGTGGGTACCTGACATCAATCGGACTCATCACTAGTGATCTTGACCTTGATCACTCACAGAAGGTGGTGTCTGCCAGGTTTCTTCACTGTTCATTTGCTGTTTTTCCCTTTCTGTACCCCTTTTTAGAAAAGTCACCAAGTCTAGCCCCCTTACGTCTGAACGTCAGGAGGTGGAGACCAGTCGAGTCATCTTAGAGGTTGCTGGTTACGTTTGCATTCACTCATTGAATTCTTGCAGCAATGTTAAAAGTGGGCAATATTATCCCTTTTTTACGGATGAGGAAATTGAAGTAGAAGTTGAATCAGCTCTCAAGGCCACAGCATCAGTGAGTAGTGGAGCTGGGATTCAAACCCAAACGGCTGGCTACAGGACTCCACCCTTAGCCGTGACCTAAACCCTTGTCTGGGGACCCTTAGAGGTCATACTGTGGACCACCTTGCTCCTTGAGGCCAGAGTCAATGGAATAGATGGCTGTTGGTGTCTGCATTCCTAGAATGCTTTGTAGCCAGACTGGGCATCGAATGCTCACCTTTTTATGGTTTTAAATTTATTTATATTGTTTTATTTTATTTTTTGTTGAGACATGGTCTTGCTTGGTCTCCCGGGCTGGAGTGCAGTGGCGCAGTCATACCTCACTGCAGCCTCGACCTTCCAGGCTCAAGTGATCATCCAGCCTCAGTCTCCCAAAGTGCTGGGATTACAAGTGTGAGCCATTGTGCCTGGCCTGTTCATTTTATAAGAGAAATTAGTATTTGCCATATAATAAACATGGCTTGAGCAAGATGTGCTTCTGAATGACCCTGGGCGAATTATGTAAGTCATCCATGAAATGGAAAAAAATAGCACCTGTTTCTTAGGGTTGGGGGCAGAATAAAAATGCTCTCCTCTGAGGCTGTGGTGCTAAAATCCTCTACGTTAGCTCATTGGATCCTCATGTGTAAAGATACTTAGAATGGATGGTTATCATCATGAATATTCGATAAGTATTTAATCCCCCTCTAGAGTGATATGCTGGGCCTTGGGAGGCAGAGATGAATCAAAAGGAAGTCCTCTGTCTCAGGCTTAGCTCTTGCTGGTGGGAGAGGCAGATATTTTCATGGATTATTATATTCTATGGGTGATACGGTTTGGCTGGGTCCCCACCCAAATCTCATCTCGAATTGTAGCTCCCCTAATTCCCTCATGTTGTGAGAGGGACCCAGTTGGTGATAATTGAATCATGATGGTGGTTTCCACCATACTGTTCTTATGGTAGTGAATAAGTCTCACAAGATCTGGTCATTTTATAAGGGAAACCCCTTTCGCTTGGCTCTCGTTCTCTTGCCTGCCCCCATGTGAGATGTGCCTTTCACCTCCCCCACGATTGTGAGGCCTCTCCAGCCATGTGGAGCTGTGAGTCCATGAAACCTCTTTCTTTTGTAAATTGCCTAGTCTCCGGTATGTCTTTATCAGCTGTCTGAAAATGGACTAATACAGTGGGTGTGGTTTAAGGGTCGGCTTTGCATAAGGAATTGGGAGTACTCAGGGGTGGGAGGGACCAAAATAAAGCTGCTACCCTCAGGACAGTCCCAAATGCAAGGAGATGGCTTGCAGCCTGCAGGGTGCACAGGAGCTCTCTGTCCTGAGACAGCCTGCAGGGTGCACAGGAGCTCTCTGTCCCGAGACGGCCTGCAGGGTGCACGGGTGCTCTCTGTCCCGAGACGGCCTGCAGGGTGCACGAGAGCTCTCTGTCCCGAGAGTCTTGGCCTGAAGAATAGGGCTGCATCCTCTGTGGGACTTACAAGGCTTTTGTAGGCTTATGGCTTTCCACTTTGTGGAATAGAAGGAGGACATAGGTTGAAAGACTTCCTTCTATAAAAATCATGCCTTACAGATGAAAACCTCATGTTCCCACCCACAAGTGGTCTTTCCTGGGCAGGGTACAGGGTCCAAGCCCATAACACTTAAGGGCCTGTGAAAATGTTTTCATTTCCTTTAAAATCGGAAAAAAATGAATATAATAATAAAGAACATATAATAATGTATCCAACCCAGATTATCATTCTACTGTCTTTATACCAATACAGTCATAAAACATAATTTAAAAATATTTTTATGAAGGCAGGAGCCCAAAAAGGCAAACATGTGTCCTCAAGCCTTAGAATGCAGCTCTGTAAATGCATCCTCGGCCATGACGTAGTTCCAGCCTTGCAAGTTTAGAAATGGACAGATTCCAAAATCCTGAGAAAGAATATCTATAGCCTTGGCCTCCTCGGGGAGGGTCTCGGGAAGATTTCTGTCTTGGTCTGTTTAGGCTTTTATAGCAAAGTCACTGGTTGGCTTATACATGACGGAAATGTATCTCTTGGCTGGGTGTGGTGGTTCACACCTGGCGGGCTGATCACTTGAGGTCAGGAGTTCGAGACCAACCTGGCCAACATGGTGAAACCCCGTCTCTACTAAAAATTAAAAAATTAGCTGGGTATGGTGGCTTGTGCCTGTAATCCCAGCTACCCAGGAGGCTGAGGCAGGACAATCATTTGAATCCAGGAGGCAGAGGTTGCAGTGAGCCAAGATTATGCCACTGCACTTTAGCCTGGGTGACAGACTCTGACACACACACACACACACACACACGAAATCTACTTCTTACAGCTCTGGAGTCTGAAAGTCAGAGATCAGGGTGCCAGCAGATTTGTATCTGGTGGGGGCTTTCTTCTAGGCTCTGCTGACTTCTTACTGTGTCCTTAGGTGGCAGAAGGGGCAAGAGAACTCTCTGGGGTCCCTATTATAAGGGCACTCATCCCAGTCATGAGGGCTCCACCCTCATGACCTAATCACCCCCTAAAAGCCCACTTCTGGTACATCACCTTGGGGGCTAGGATTTCAACATATGAATTTGGGGGAGACGTAAACATTGAATCTATTGGGGTCCCCATGACATAACAGGGTCATCACATTGTAGGGAAGTCATGACTTTCTGTGAAGATATTATAGGAACGAAAACAATTATAAAGGTTGAACACCTTACAACCACCAAATATATATTCACCAGGCTCTATAAATTCTGTTTAATCTGAAGCAGATAAAAATAGCATTTTCTTTTGGTCAAGAGAAATGAAAGCTCTTTGAGTTCCTGGCACGTAGGAGGTACCGAGTGAATGAATGTTGAACATGGCTTTCCCATGGCCACGTTCAATTATGCACCATTTTTTTTTTTTTTTTTTGAGATGGAGTCTCACTCTGTTGCCCAGGCTGGAGTGCATTGGCATGATTTTGGTTCATGGTGATCTCTGACCCCCAGGTTCAAGCGAGTCTCCTGCCCCAGCCTCCTGAGTAGCTGGGATTACAGGCACACGCTACCATGCTTGGCTAATTTTTGTATTTTTAGTAGAGACAGGGTTTCACCATGTTGGTTAGGCTGATCTTGAACTTCTGACCTCGTAATCCGACTGCCTTGACCTCCCAAAGTGCTGGGATTACGGGTGTGAGCCACCATGCCCGGCCTCCATGTTTCAATTTATACACAGTTGCAGGGCGCTCAGACTATGGATAAAGAAAACAACTGGCCAGGCATGGTGGCTCACACCTGTCATCCCAGCACTTTGGGAGACCAAGGTGGTCAGATTGCTTGAACCCAGGAGGTTAAGATCAGCCTGGGAAACATTGCAAAACCCTGTCTCTGCAAAAAAACCAACCTCCCCCACCCCCAGCTAAAAAAAACCCCAAAATTAGCTGGATGTGGTGGTGTGCACTGGTAGTTCCAGTTACTCGGGAGGCTGAGGTGGGAGGATCACTTGAGCTCAGGAAGTTCAGGCTGCAGTGAGCCATGATCACGCCACTGCACTCCAACCTGGGTGACAGAGAGACCTCATAAAGGAAAAAATAAAACAAAACAAAAAAACAAAACAAAATCCACAAAGACCAAGAAAGTGGCCAGAATACACATCTATTCACTTAAAATGTGGGAGAATCCTTTGCACAGCTCATCCCCAAAGTCAAGGTCCTGGGAGGCCACATTAGGAACTGGGCTGTCACCTGGTGAACCTGGTACCTGAACGTTGGCAGGATGGTGGTGTTGGGGGAACTTAAGGTGATCTTGAGGATTGAGGGTGCACCAGGACCCATGGGGCTCAGCATGTAGTCATACTCATGGCTGTGACTTATGCCAATGAAAAGATAAAAAGCAAAATGAGGCTGGGTGAGGTGGCTCACGCCTGTAATCCCCACATTTTGGGAGGCTGAGGTGGGTGGATCACCTGAGGTCAGGAGCCTGGCCAAAACCCCGTCTCTACTAAAAATACAAAAATTAGCCAGGAATGGTGGTGCACACTTGTAGTCCCAGCTACTAGGGAGGCTGAGGTGGGAGGATCACTTGAATCTGGGAGGTGAAGGTTGCAGTGAGCTGAGATCGCACCAATGCACTCCAGCCTGGATGACAGAGCGAGAACTTGTCTCAACAACAACAACAACAACAACAACAACAAAAAGCAAACTCAGCAAATGGAAAAGGTGCATGGGGTAGAGTCTGGAGCAGACCAGGTGCATGTCCTGAGTGTCTTTTCCCAGTGGAGTCACACCTCACACACCGCCCAGGACGGGGGTCACACCTCACGCACCACCCAGGGCGGGGGTCACAGCTCATGCACCGCCCAGGATGGGGGTCACAGCTCGCGCACCGCCCAGGGTGGGGGACACACCTTGAGCACCGCCCAGGGCGGGGGTGCCCAGGGTGGGAGTCACACCCCGCGCACCGCCCAGGACAGCAGCCACAAGCCACATGTGGCCTGAGAGCATTCATTTCAGAAGTGGCTGGTGTGAGTTGAGATACATTACAAGAGTAAAATGCACATTGGGTTTCAAAGACTTACTATGATAAAATAACACAGAATAGCTTGTGAATAATTTTTAAAATACTGGTTACATGTTGAAATGATGATGTGGAATATATTGGGTTAAGTTGTGTGTATGATTTAAATCAATTTCAGCTGTTTCTTTTTAGCCTTTTTATGTGGCCATGAAAACCTTGACACTTACTTTTGGGGCTCACATGCAGCCTCTCTTGGTCAGCGCTGGCTCATGTCAGCACTGTACTAAGTCATTTGTCCTGTCTACTCCCAAGGGAGATCCCTTCATTATCCCATGGCACAGATAAGAAAGTGGAGACACCCAGGAGTGCTATAACTTCACCCACAGCTGGTGAAGGATGAATAGGGCTGGGATTTGTGCCCAGGGTATCTGGTTCCATTCTTTTGACCACTGCTCATGACTGCTTTTCAAGATATCTGTGCTCTCAAAGAGTATACCACTTAGCCTGGGAGACAAGAAAATAAATACTAAAGTCAGGGTTCGGATAGTGCTGTGACTGGGGAACTCACAGGATGCACAGAGAATTGATCCAGAACCATGAGGGGGCATCCTGGAGGGCTTCCAAGAGGAGGTGATATTTATACTGGCATTGAAAGTGGTTAGCAGAGAAAGGGGTGAGTGTTCCAGGTGGTGGAACATCATGTGTACAGGGGACATGGAAGGGAGAGGGTGCCATGTTTTGGGGAATGCAAGTTGTTTGGGATATCTGAGCAAATCCTGCAGGGGGTTGTAGGGGAGATGAGGTGGGCACATGGGCAGCAGGGGTCTGAGGACTCTGAGCTTTGTGGCATGGTTTAAACTTCATACCCATGGAAAGGGGAAGACATCACAGGGTTTTAAGTGGAGAAACTGCAGAATCTGAGATGTGTCTGAGGAGCTCACACTTTTAGCAAGGAGGATGGGTTGGGGGCCGTGGGGAGGCGGAGCCAGCAGAGACACCCAGCATTTAGGAGGTTCTTCAGGGGCCCAGGAGTGAGATCAGGAACTCCCAGACCCACGTGGGAGAGGAGGGTGCAGTTTGAGGGAGACTCTTGGAGGGTGATGGATTCCAGGGCCATGCTTCCTGCGGCGGGGGAGGCTGGATTCAGAATGAATCTTGGATGTCTCAGTGCTGAAGTGCCAGTGGTGTCATTCAGAAACTGGCAAAAAAAGGAGGAAGGCAGGCTTGAGGGTGATGGGAAGAGCCCTCCGAGACAAGATGCGTTCCTCAGAGGGCCCTGGGTGATCTGATTCTGCAGACACTGAAGTATTAACCTAGGGCACAGGACAAACCTCAGCAGCGATTGGGAGCCCTGCTCTGGGGCTGGCATCCTGTGAAACACGCTAAGCACAGGATCTTATTTAATCTTCTGGATATCTTCCCATGTACAACCCCAATTACACGGAGGAGAAAAATGTGGTCCGAGAGGATGACTCGTTCGCTGATGGTTCCATGGCTGTTAACTGGGATTCTGGGATTAAACCTCTGGTCTGGCTGGCTGAGAGGCTGCACTCTTTCCTGTTCTGTGCTCACCTGGGAGTTTTAGGAGCAGGCCACAGAAGATCCACTGATGAGGAACACAGAAAAAGTGGGTTGGACGGTAGGAGGGAAACCAGGGGATCGTGGCGTCTTGGTTGCTGGGAGATGAGAGGTTTTCAGGAGTGTGAATGTCAGGGTGTGAATTCCTCCTGGAGGGAAATGCTGAGAGCACTCATTGTACTTGGCAGTTGGGGTGTCACTGAGTGACATTGAGTCAAAGCAGTTTCAGAGATAAGCTGGGCGTGGAAGTCAGTTGCAGAAGCCAGAGAAATGGCTGTGAGGGGTAATGCGGAGGAGTGTTTCCAGAAAGCCAGCTCCTGGGCACGGGACTGTCTATAGAGACCGGTGCGGTTGGGGGTGGGGTGTGGATCTACCCTGGAGACGAGGCATAGCCCCTCACCTACACAGCCCCCTAGGACTGGCCTGAACTGTGTACTTACAACTCCATGATCTTAAAGAAGCTGCCTCTCCCTCTAGAAAACATATATGTTTCAGGTCCCACAAAACCTGGATCCACCGTGGCTGGGGGTTGGGGGATGGATGGAAAGATGGGATCAAGGAGGCTGTAAGTGAAGGAGCTGGCTCTCAGGCTCTGATTCCAGGCCAGGCACTCTTGGGTGAGTTATTGAACCTCTGGGTGCTTCTATTTCCTTTTCTGAAAAACAAAACAAAACCCAAAAATCATTTTAAAAACTCATGTGCTAAGGTGGTGGTAAAGGTTAAATAAGATAGTACAGAAAGGACTGGCACAGCGCTTTGCACAGAGCAAACACTATGCTTTTCCAATACTTTCCTGTTATTGTGTTCTTATTAACATGTATATTCCCGGTTGGTATTTTGAGGATTTTTTTATCTTGGTTTGCTGGGTCCTCCAGTGGTTTGTGGATGGAGATCATGGGCTGCGTTAGTCCATTTGCATTGCTATAAAGGACTATCTGAGACTGGGTAGTTTGTAAGGAAAAGAGATTTATTTGGCTCAGGGTTCTGTAGGCTGTACAGGAAGCATGGCCCTGGCATCTGCTTGGCTTCTGGTGAGGCCTCAGGAAGCTTCCAGTCATGGCAGAAGGTAAAGGGGAACCAGCATGTCACATGGTAAGAGGGGAAGCAAGAGATAGCGGGGAGGAACCAGGCTCTTTTAAACAATCACATCTCACATGAACTCTTTTCGTTTTTTGAGATGGAGTCTCTGTCACCCAGGCTGGAATGCAGTGACACAATCTTGGTTCACTGCCACCTCCACCTCCCAGGTTCAAGCGATTCTTCTGCCTCAGCCTCTCAAGTAGCTGGGACTACAGGCACATACCACCACGCCCGGCTAATTCTTTTGTATTTTTAATAGCGATGGGGTTTCACCATGTTGGCCAGACTGGTCTCGAACTGCTGACCTCCAGGGATCCACCTGACCTGGCCTCCTAAAGTGCTGGGATTAGAGGTGTGAGCCACAGCACCCAGCTCACATGAACTGTTCAAGTGAGAACTCATTACTGTGCACCTAGCACCAAGCCTTTCATGAAGAATCAACCCCATGACCCAGACATGTCCCACCAGGCCCACCTCCAACATGGGAGGTCACATTTCACTATGAGATTTGGAGGGGACAAGGAGCCAAACCATATCACGTGCTCTCTTCTTGAGTCGCCCCATGATTTGTGCCCAAAGACCAGGAGGCACAAGGGATCACGCACCGTTTCCAGGAGAGATGTGCTGTAGGTTTGTGGCCCTTAGAGGGCTGTGGGCAGTGAGCCCCCCAGATTCTCCGGACGCGTGTACCAATGGTGCCCTCTCACAGACCTGGGCCTCATACCTGCGCCATCCCCTGCAGGACGCCCCAGAGCAGTGAGATATGCCCCCTTCTGAGAACCAAGCCTTCTAAACTTTGAGCAAGTTGCTGGAGGAGAGACTTAGTGGGCCTGCGATTGCAAAAGTGACCTGTCTTCCAAAGGAGGAGGCAGGATCCCCGAACGTCCTCTGGGGCAGCCCTGGGTGGTGGAGTGCGTCTGGACAGCTGGGGTCTGTCTGCAGGCTCCAGCCTCAGGCCCTGGAGTGGCAGCTTGGCAAGTCCAGACCCTTCCCCAGGGACAGTTGAGGCTGGGAACCCTGGACCTCTTCCCTGGACCCTGAGCCGCTCCCGCGTGCGACCGTTCGCCGAGCGGCCACGTGATGGCGCTGTGGCTCCACCGGGCGTGGGCGCGGGCGGCGCGGCGCGTCTCCTTCCAGCCGCCGGGCCGGTGCTGCCGCGGTCACCCCCGGCGCCTGGCTGTGCCCGGCGCGTCCGCCCGCCCGGCGCGCGGCTGGTGGGGCGCAGCCCCCGCGGCCAGTTCTGCCCGAGGCACAAAGCCGCTGCTCCGAGCCAGCGCCTCCTGCCTGCAGTTCCCCGTGAAAGAAGTTTCGGGCCTTGGTGGTGCTTTTTTTCCTCCCCGGCCCGGCCAGGCAGAGGCCCTTTGCCACCTAACGACTTTCTTCTTCTTAAAGCATGTTTCTTTCTTTCTTTGCTTCTTGTTTTCGTTTTGATTTGTTTATTGGCCTGTCCTCCGTTTCTGCCATCTTACCACTCGCTCCCGACCAGGCCCGGGGCCTGCTGGAGGATTGCAGTTTAATTGAACCTCCACCGGCCAGGCTGGTCTGCTTCCTCTGCAAGTTTCCCTGCGGTCCCAACTTCGCTTTTGCTGGGGAGAGAGAGGTGTTCGAACGCAGAGTTCAAGCGAGCTGGCCAAAGGGAATGCAAAGGAAGAAAATTTAAAAGAGAAGAAAAGGAGGCTTCTCAGAAATGAACTTTTCATCTGATTCCAAATATTCTGCAGCGCAGTTTTGCAAAAATACTGGAAAACACAAAGGAGGAAGAAAAGGCATCCATGATTTTGCACCTAGAAATGGCTTTTGTATTTTAATGTCTTTCTATGATACATTGTCCTGGCACAGATGTCTGTTCCCTTTCATCCCCCCGATTAGGCCAGTTGACTCATTTTAGCTGGGTTGCCTGCTTGTGAGTTGAACGCACTAGAAGCGTTTTTCCCTGGCAAGCTGGTTTCTAGATGTTTCCCCCCAGTGGGTCCGCTTGTGGAGCTTTGCATTCGGGTCACTCCCAGGCAGGTTGCTGTGTGAGACAGTCTCACCGAAGCTGGGATTCCGACGTTTGGGAGAGGATGACTGCATCGCAGTTTCCAGGGGGTGGGGGCAGAATTGTGAGCTCTTTCTGGAAGACCCGAGTTGCTCATATTTGTTTTGCAAAGCGAGCAGCCCCCACTTCAAGTTAGCGGTTCTCAAAGAGCCTGAGTAGGGTGCTGCGGAGCTTTGGGCGCCCCTCCCAGGAGCCCCAGGCATCTGCTTCCCAGGCTGCCCAGAGTCTGGGGACTGAGAGGCCGGGCTCAGGGGTCACCGAATCAGGCCCTCGTCCCTCTGGAGGACCCCGGGATAAATGCAAAAGGCGTGTGTGTGTGTGAGTGTGAGAGAGAGAGGGAGAGTGTGTGTGTGTGTGTGAGTGTGTATTTGTGTGTGTATGTGTATGTGTATGTGTGTGTGTTTGTATGTGTACCTACATGTGTGTAGGCATGTGTATGCGTGCATATATGTGTGTATGTATTTGTGTATATGCATGTGTATGTGTATGTATGTGTACATACATGTGTATATGTGTGTATATGTGTGTGTATTTGTGTATATGCGTGTGTGTATGTGTACATACACGTGTGTGTGTATATGCATATGTGTGTGTGTGTGTGTGTGTGTGTGTGTGTGGTGGGATTTGGAGGTGGAGGGGGCAGGTCAGGCTGCTTCTCCTAGGTCTGGGCTCCCTTTGGGGCAGGAACGTGCGGCTGCCAGAGCTGACTGCCTTCTGCAGCTCTGAGGGTGCAGAGCTTGGCAAGCCTGTGCTTCCACCTAGAGCTGCAAAGGGCAGCGAGCAGAAACCCGGCTGGGGCTGGCATTCGCATTCCCTCCGCCCGGCTTCTCTCCAGCACAGCAGGGCACCTCTAGCCTGGAAAAAGAAAACTTTCTTTTCTTTCTCTTATTTCTGTTTTCTGCTGCTGCTAATCTCCTCCTGAGGGGTTGTGTGGCTTCTAGGGACTCTGGAAAGAAACTGCAGGGGACAAGGACAAAGCAAACAGCCACTGTAGTCACTGTAGCTATGCAGGCACCATGCTAGCCCAGGAAAGGCCTGGACGGTCAGGTCTGCTGTGTGGGGGTTGGGCCCTGGACGGTTAGGTCTGCTGTGCTGGGGGTGGGCCCCGGAAGAGAGCGGCGGGCCCATTGCTCTGCAGCCACAGCCACCCCAGCTCACACCTTGGCTCTGCTCATATCTGGCTTCGTGATCAAGGCACAGGACACTCTGTGCTTCAGTTTTCTTAGTGGCAAAATGGTGCAAATACCTACCAATTCATAGGGTTGACGTGAAGTCTAGTTGAGATAATGGAGAGTAATTTCTTTTTTTTCTTATGCTTAAATTTTGGATCCGTTTTGTGTTGACTTTTGCATATTAGGTGGTAATTTCTTAAAAACTAGAAAGTTGGCTGAGCATGGTGGGTCATGCCTGTAATCCCAACATTTTGTGAGGCTGAAGTGGGTGGATCACAAGGTCAGGAGAGTGAGACCAGCCTGACCAACATAGTGAAACCCCATCTCTACTAAAAATACAAAAATTAGCTGGATATGGTGGCGTGTGCCTGTAATCCCAGCTACCCAGGAGGCTAAGGCAGGAGAATCACCTGAACCCAGGAGGCGGAGGTTGCAGTGAGCCGAGATGACACCACTGCACTCCAACCTGGGTGACAGAGCGAGACTCTGTCTAACAACAACAACAACAATAACAAAAAGGCTAGAAAGTTGCTAAGTGCTCCTTATGAGCCACATGCCATGCTAAGGGCTCTGTCCAGATTATTCCAGTTAATCCAGCCAAGACCCCAACAACACAGATGTTGTTACATTTTTGTGGTAAGGAACTGAGACCCAGAGGAGTCATGTACTCTGTCCAAAGTCACCCAGACGTGAAGCATCAGAGCAAGAATTTGAACCCCAGAGCTTAACTCTTAACCATTTTGCTAACTGGCTGTTTCTGCAGCCCCCTGTCACCCTTTCCATCACCCTCCCCTGCCCCATCGGCACCCAATCAAATAGCAGTTCCTCCCAGTACTTACCTCGGCATCTCCAGTTTAGGGCTTCATGGATCTTTTCCTCTCGAAGTCATGGGATGGATTTCCCATCTCAGAAGCTGCAGAGGAAACAGCCTTGGAGTTTTGAACAAAGGATATTCAAGGAGTATTCAAGAATGAATCTTTGTAATTGTGCTCATGAGACAAGAAGGAAAAAGGTGTCTACCATGTCTTGTCTCTCCTCATAAAGAACGCTGGCCGGGCACGGTGACTCACACCTGTAATCCCAGCACTTTGGGAGGCCAAGGCAGGTGGATCACCTGAGGTCAGAAGTTCGAGACCAATCGGCCAACATGGCAAAACCTATAAAAATGCAAAAATTAGCTGAGCGTGGTGGTAGGCACTTGTAATCCCAGCTACTTGGGAGGCTGAGGCAGGAGAATTGCTTGAACCCAGGAGTCGGAGGTTGCAGTGAACCGAGATCGCACCACTGCACTCCAGTCTGGGCTACGGAGGGAGGCTCTGTCCAAAAACAGAAAGCAAACATTCTTTTGAAGGATGCATGTATATTTTGTGGGTGCTTGTATGTGCATGTGTGTGTGCACACGTGTGTAGAATCCTCACTGCTGGAGATGGAGAGAGCACAGGAGCTAGAGGATGTGACTCTCTGATGGGAGTGATACAGAAGACAGTACCCTCCAGGAAGGCAGGGCTGGGGGCAGAGTGGAGAGAAAAGGAGGAGACAGCCGCTGGGGTAGGAGGAAAGATCTGGGGTGACTTCTGAGGCCCCCACATAAGTGCCTCTGCCTGGATGCTGCTCAGTTCCCCAGATTCCTTTAAAGAAGAAAAAAGCCTTTCATTGGACACTCAGGGGGCGAGGCTTAGCAAGGCAATGGCTGAGGTGACACTGGGGTGAGAATGAGTTTCAATGAAAGTGTCATCCATCAGCTGGAGCAGCAGGGCTCCCCAGGCCCTTTCCATTTCGAAGAGGGTGAAGATGGTGATAAAGGATTGCTACTGGGTGGCAGCAACGGGAAGGCTGTCATGCAGCAAACCTGGGACCTGATTTTGCTAAGGTGACAGCATTTACTTTCTGCTGTCTATAGGGAAGGACTTTGTGATGGACAGCTGTCAGCTGTCAGTCATCTGTTTCGTCTTAGGTCTGGCCGACTTCATTGTAGGGCTCTGTCCTTTGGATTTGATCACGGAGATATCTTTCCAGTCTATATGACAATCCGTGACAGCACAATTTTGGAAAACTTCACACACACAAACACACACACACACACACACACTCACACGTGCATACAGAAGTTGCTAAGGAGTAGACCTCCAGTCGAGATGGGTGCCAGCCATAGCCTATGAAAGCCAGAAGTGACCCCCAGCAGATGGAGATGAGCCATGTTCCATCCAAGGTGAGGTTATTTGGAAACCTCACATATGCAGACCTTGTCCTCCGTCGATGTCCCCACAGATGATCTGTCCTCAGTATGTGGTGGCGGCATCCTAATTTTTATGATGTTGGTGCCTGGCTCGTGTATTTACTGCCAGGACAGGAGACACTGGCCCCTTTTTGAGCTCTAAAAATATCTCAGTAGGGATATTGATGATATATTTCATCAAGTGGGGAAGCTTGATGAAAATGGTCCTGGGAAGACATTGGCGTGTATTGATGTCTCGGGGCATTGACTGTCTCGGGTGAGGCCGATTGACAGGCTGCATGAAGTTGAGGCACTGTCACAGGCAGGAACCTGTGCTGAGACCTCTGTGCATGCTCAGAAGTATGTCATCCTAGGTACATCCTGCCTGCAGACAGGGCAAGGTATTCCTGTGATCATTCTCTTTGTGACAAGCCTGTGCTGAGAGCAACCCTTCATAGGGAACCATGGAAGACTCTGCCCTCGGAGTGTATCGTGGGAACACACAATGTAAACACTGGTTTCCATGTATTGACCACCTATGATGCCCAGAGAGTATTTGGCATATGTGTTCAGCACCTTCCACAGTTCTGGAAGTGAGACATCATTTACATCTTATGAGTGAAGAAACATGTTCAGAGAGGTTAAGCCACTTGGCTGAAGTCACACAGCTTATTAGTAGCAAAGCTGACCGGATCTGCCTGCCTCCCCAGCTAGTGAGTACCCTTCCTGCCTGGTTCCATGTGACACCAAGCTCTGGAGGTAGAAAAACCCACCTTCCAGGGGAAGGGTGGGATGGTACACAGGCACGTCTCAACTAAACCAAATGACTGACTTGCTCTCTGCCCTCTTTTGAGCCTGCCCCAGCTGAAGATGCCCCATTGGAGTGGCACAGACAGCCCACCTGCCCTGCTCCCTGAGGCTGCCTGGGGATTCTCCAGGGGGGGTTGACAAGCTCTCTAGACAGAGAGGCTGGAGCAGCACATAGCTTTCTTCTGAGATTTCACCTCCGTTTTCTGGCAGTTGTTGAATCAGCTGGACGAGGCTGCACTGTGGTCAGACCCCTCTGGGGTTTCTGCTTCTCCAGTCAGATCTCCAAGCAGGAGGGCATCTAGGTGAGCACCCCCTGACCACAGGATGACAGCCATGTGCATGCTCCTGTTCATTCGTCTCTGGATGGATCAAACAAGGGAAGTTTGCCGTCCTTGGTTCGAACACACAGCCCTTCTTCTCCCACCCTGTCGGCTTGGCCTGGGGTTGCTGTTGTATCATGCAGACAGCAGATTTTTCTCCTGATTGGGAAGCAGCTGGGGAATCTTTCCTTGGATCGATGGACAAAGGACCGAGATGCACCTGCCTGGGCTCCGGCCCAAGCCTTAGATGAACACAGTTAGACCTGCACCCTCACCTTTCCCTGAGATTTTAAAAAACTCACTTTCTGAAAACAGAGAGAGAAGCAAAATAGTTGTTTGTTTGCATGGACAGAAAGGACAATGGAGAAATTTGCTTAGGTAAATTGTGGGATGAACGTGTTTCCCCTCCAGCTGCCCTGTGGTTGACACGTGTGTCTTCTACTCGTATACGTCTGTACCTGAAATAAGTTTTGATGTGTGTGTATGATGTTTTTATTGAAGACCTCTTATCTGTAGATCTTCGTGGGAGAAGTGTATTCGTTTGTTCATTTAGTCAACAAATATTTGTCGAGCACATGCCGTTAACCCGGTACTGTACTCCGTGCTGGGGGTAACAGATACAAGTAGATGAATGCTCTCATCGACAGTTCCCATATAGTGGGCAGACTGACTTGTCAATGAGTAGTTATGATAGCATGCGGTCCATGGCTGAAGAGAACTCCAGACTCCCAGGGATACCCGGAGGGGTGTGTGACTCAGTCTGTCTGAGGCTTGGAGGGAGGCTTCGTGAGAGACATTCAATGGCCATTGAAGGAGGAAGGGTTCAAAGAGTGTTGCAGGGTGGGACAGTGGGGAAACATGTGCAGAGGCACAGAGGCTTGAAAGGATCTGTATAGGAATCTTGGAAGTTGGCTGTCTGCTGGAACCGTGGCTTTTTTATGTCAAGGACAAATTAAGAAGGATCTTGAATAGAATGATGGTGGCTCCACCATCTTATACCACCTCCATCTGAACCTGTGATTCAGGGTCATTGCATCAGGGAGAGACAGAAGAACTGCTGACAGCTCATTGTCCAGAATGTACTGGGTGTATGGCCCTGTCGTCCAAGAGGGCCAGGAAGCACAAGTATTCATGTGGACTGCATGGCTGTCTCTGCCTGTTTGCAACGTGATAAACTTTTGCAGGGGATGGATGTGGAGAGAGCCAAAGAGTTAGGTAGCTGGGTCTAAACGGCTTATTTTCTTCTTTCTATTAGGGGAGCTGCAGTTGTAGTTGGGGAGCCCCATGCGGTGCTTCCCAGGAGTGGCCAGGAGCAGCTGGTCTTAGGCAGGTACCGCCCACCATTTGCATATTGTGAGGACGTGCGCTGACCTGAGATGTAACTGAGTTTGTGCTCTAACAAGGCATTCCACATGGAGTTTTAGTGTCCCCCAAAATGGGGGATTTTTTTTTTTTTTGAGATGGAGTCTCACTCTGTCGCCCAGGCTGGAGTGCCATGGCACAACCTTGGCTCACTGCAACCTCTGCCTCCTGGGTTCAAGTGATTCTCCTGCCTCAGTCTCCTGAGTAGCTGAGACTACAGGCACGTGCTACCATACCCAGCTGATTTTTGTGTTTTTAGTAGAGATGGGGTTTCACCATGTTGGCCAGGATGGTCTCTATCTCTTGACTTCGTGATCCACCCACCCTGGCCTCCCAAAGTGCTGGGATTCCATGTGTGAGCCACCACGCCCGGCCCCAAATGGGGGATTTTAATAGACCCCTTTTCTGCTGGGCTATCTAGCTATATATTTGATGGGCAACAAGTAGCTTCAAGATGGTCCCACAAGAAGCTTCCGTGCAGAATCCAGTAGCGAATTGTACAGTGGGTATTTGTGGAGGACTTTGGTTCTTTAAGTAGAATTATTCAAATCGAATTGGCATTTAGACCCCGCCGTTTTCTTCCTGTGCAGATAATTTTTCAGCCACTTCCCTCCAGGCCAAAGGCAAGAGAAAACCGCCTTGACCTTGTCAGCTGAGACCTGTCCAGTGCCTCCTTTGGGCCACTCCTGAGGAGGAACGACTGTTTTGGGCCTCTTCTGTTTGGGTTTTCTGCTTGCTAAAGGCTGGGATGCGAATGGGATTGGAGAAATCCTGGCATTGGAACCTAAGCACTGTGTCCCAGGACATTGGATGAGAAACCTGTAGAGTCTTGGGGTGACTTTAGGGCTTGCCTTTGTCACAATCTATCTCAGAGGCAAAAGTATGCTTTTGATTTGCTTTCAGGCCAGTTGATAGGAAAACTTCCTCAAAGGGTTAAAACTTGAATGTTATAGGTGGATTTGTTTTGATAGATGATGAACTCTGTATTGGTACACGAGTTTGGGAAAGGCTTGTAGGTACCATTTAATGCCTTGTAGTTGTCGCTGCCTGCAGGCCCATAATTCTTCGAGCTCAGCAGTTCTGAAACCAAATTACTACCCATCTTCTTCAAACCTATGTTCCTGTTACCAATTTCTATACAGCAGTCCCAACATGATTATTTTGATTGGGCGTGGTGGCTCATGCCCATAATCCCAGCATGTTGGGAGGCCAAGGTAGGTGGATCACTTGATATCAGGAGTTGAAGACCAGCCTGGTCAACATGGTGAAACCCCATCTCTATTAAAAATACAAAAATTAGCTGGGTATGGTGTCACACACCTATAATCCCAGCTACTCTGGAGGCTGAGACAGGAGAATTGCTTGAACCTAGAAGGTGGAGGTTGCAGTGAGCCGAGATCATGAAACTGCACTCCAGCCTGGGCAACAGAGTGAGACCCTATCTCAAAAAAAAAAAATCCCCCCAAAACAAACAAACAAAAAACCCAAACACAATTGTCTTAACTCTCTACTTTCTCTCACCCCTGCATTTAAGTTCTCTTCAGGCCTATCATCTGCAATTTCCTTAGCTTCGATCAGATGATTTATTTCTTAGGCCGTTGCAATCAGTCTCTCTCAGTTTCTTGTCTCATATTTATTTCACCTCCCATGCTGACACTGGGATTATTTTACTGTTAAGAACCTCAGTTTCTTCATCTGTAAGATGGGCCTCTTTGTCCATCCCTCACAGGCCGTGGGGGAAGGGGATATGAGATAGTGCATGTAAAATGCATAGCTCAATGTCGGGAAGTAGGGCTCAAAAAATGTTAGCTCTTAATATCTTTCTGATTACCAATTACGTCACTTCCCTCTTCTCCCTGGCCAGAATGTTCCTTTTTTTTTTTCATTTTATATCTTTAATTCCGTGTTTCTTCGTGATAAAATGAGAAACTCTGTGATGGCAATTGTCATAGGAAAACTTGACATCAACATTGTTTTGGTGGAAGTTTGGATATTATTGTAGACATATATAATTGTCACTTTGAACTGATATGATATTTCAAGAGTGCTTGTCATTTAATGTGGATTGAACTGATGGCTGGAATTTGAGTTTTGGAGACATGAAATTATTATGGATAACCACGTGTTTGGTGTTAGAAGGGCATTGTTTTTTAAAATTACTTTGCGTGCCTTGTGTGTTTTTATGTATGCTGTGTTTAGGCTAATGACCCCTCGGAAGGAATTTGTATACACATATGGGAGTCTGTAGGGTTACTTTATTGACAGTGGTGTTGAGGATCAGGGAGACCAGGGTGGATGATTCTTAAAGGGGAGTCTGAGGGTAAGATTTCTAACCAAGATGCCTACATCACTGTCTTCATTTAAATGCTCTTCAAGTTTTGACATGAAACATGCCCCGGGGATGAGTTTTTTTTTTTTTCTGTTTTTTTTAGAGACAGAGTCTTGCTCTGTCACCCAGGCTGGAGTGCAATGGCATGGTCTCAGCTCACTGCAACCTCCACCTCCCAGATTCAAGTGATTCTCCTGCCTCAGCCTCCCAAGTAGCTGGGACTACACATGTGTACCATCACACCTGGCTAATTTTTGTATTTTCAGTAGATCCAGGGTTTCATTCAGGCTGGTCTTGAACCTCATGATCTGAGCACCCCAGCCTCCTAGAGAGCTGGGATTCCAGGCGTGAGCCACCGCACCTGGCCTTCTGTGGATTTGCTTTTGGCTGGTGGGGAGGTGATATTTTGAAGTACAAAGGATCATCTAACCTGGTCCATCTCTTGGCCTATTCTTATGCCTCTGGGCCTACAGCAAGCAATCGATCATGTCACTAGGAATATTTTCTCTGTCCCTCATCCGCACTCCTGGAGGTTATCTGAACAAGATGCACAGCCCAACAAGTGGCTGAATTTTCTTAGTAGGCTGCATAGACCACAGGCGATTCCTAAGTAACAGAGTAGAGATGAAGGGAGATACTTTCATACTTTTAGAGACAGGCTGCTTTGGGAACCAATGCTTGAGGCTGGATGTTCTCTTGTTTTCCTTCCATTTTCTGAATTCTTAGGTTAATTAAGAGCAAAGGGAGTAAGCTATTAGAATTTTTACTATCCACACTGATTTGTGTGACTTTGAAAGTCGATTGAGTTGACTGAGCGGTTTATTTTTAGAGTGGGTTTGGAATTGAAAATGTGAAGCTTAAGATAGATTTTTTCTTTTAGGGACTGTGAATGGACTTATCTTTAACTGGGCAATATGTATGTACTAATAAATCTTGATTTTCCATGGGAGAGAGAGAGGGAGAGTGTGTGTGTGTGTGTGTGTGTGTGTGTGTGTGTGTGTGTACCTGGACCTGCAATTCCTGGCTGGTGTATCTGTGTGTACACAAATATGTGCAGAACTATAAATAAAAACCACAAATGAATGCCTTAGATTGAAACATGAGGGCTACTCTATTTTGTGCAGCAAATGAGGCATGCGGATCTTCAGAGACCAAGTTTCTCTTTAGGAGAAACAGCAGCTCCGGGAAGAGCCTGGCACCTTTGCCCTCTGGGTTTCTGCACCATGCCATCTTGTGGTGAGCAGGGAAGAAGGGGCGTTCAGCCTGGGGATATCCTACTCCCAGCTTCAGACCTACCCCTGGGCTTCCCTTTCCCCAGGGGGTGTCTTTTCCTTGTGCTCACTTTAAGGATAAACCCTGATTTTGATGTTCCAAGGTAATGTGATATAGGCCTCAAAGACAGACTATTGATCTTTTTATGTAGCTTCCTTATGGATGATGTTGGTGTTAAGGCTACCGGAATGCCTGTGCGTGTGTATGTTGGGGGTTGGACTTGAGAGTGAGCTTGGTGAGCAGGTGCAGTGATAGCGGGCAACCAGAGAGGTAGGTCCCATCATCACCAGTTACAACAGGCTTCCAGGAGAGTGAAAATGTCATCAGTGTGACCCAGGCTGAAACAGAGCGTGGGTAATGACCCAGGATGGTGCACTGCAAGCCCACATCTACCCATTGTTACTTCCCCTCCCTCAAACAGGAATGGCTACTGAAAGAGGAGCTGAATGAATGCCGAGTGAATGAATGAAATATTAGAGAAGATACCTGTTCAAGTCAGAACACACACACACAGCCCCACACACATGTATACACACACACACCTACACACACACAGCCCCACACATGTACACACACACCTACACACAGAGCCCCTCACACACGTACACACATACAGCCCCCCACACGTACACACACACACCTACACACACAGC
>PVKP010039087.1:0-20411 GCA_004027715.1 Plecturocebus donacophilus
TCTTTTTTTTCTTTATTTTTTTTTTAGAGACCAGGTCTTGCTAGGTTGTCCAGGCAAGTCTCAAACTCCTGACCTCAGGTGATCCTCTCACCTCAGCCTCCCAAAGTACTGGGATTCCAGCCATGAGCCGCCACACCCAGTCCTCTCCAAATGTTTTTCTATGTAACATATCTATGTAAATAAATTTGAAATTAAGGTTATTCTACACACTCTTTTTTTTAACCAGCTTTATATACTGTATATGTTATGAGTGTCTTTCTGTGCAAAAAATTCATTTGTCTTCATTTTTAATGACTGTCTAATCTTCTGCGTATGTGGATATGTCATGATTTATTTAGCCAGTCCTTTATTAGTAAATATTTAAGTTTTCTGCTTTTTTCTTTAATTGTTAACAAGTAGTTTGAATATCCCTGTACATAGAGTTTTGCATACTTATTTGAATATTTTTATAGGACAAAGTAAAATTTCTAGGTCAACTGGTATGTACTGTTCTTAAGGTTCTTTATTATGTTGCTGAATTGTCCTCGAGAAATGTTAGCTTCAGTTCCCAATAGGAGAGAAGAAGGTATCCATTTCTCTACCCCCTCACTAACTGATGGGCAGAAACATTTATCCTTGTTGAGTTCACTGGTATTCCTTTGAATAACAGTCAATTTGAAAAAATATAAATATATACATATTCAGCTGTTCATGTCTGTTTGTTATTCAAATAAGAAAAGAACATTCTTATATTAAAGATATATTATTTAGCTGTCTCATATCAAAAATGCTTTTTCAGTTTGTCATTTTTTCTCTTCAGTGTTGCTTCTCTTTATTAATAATTTCTTATTAATTTATGTGTTCAAAATTGTCAACCATTTAAAAAACAATTTGCCTAGCAATCATGCCTCAAAAGTTAGTTCCTTTCCCAAGATCATGGACCTGGAATGAACTGATTTTCAGAACTTAGTAGGGTGAATGCCTCTCAAATGTTTTCCTTTTTCTTATCAGGAAAGCCATAGAAGAACTGCTTAAGGAGGCAAAACGTGGAAAAACTAGAGCTGAAACAATGGGACCCATGGGTTGGTAAGTTCTTTGAGTAATCTTCCTTAAAACTTAAGAAAAAAGTCTTAGCTAGAGATATAAATATGTAAATCTTTACCATATAGAGGAAAGGTGAAACTAAGGAAGCAGAGGAAATCACTCAGAGATGAGTGTAGAGTAAGACACTGCTGAAAACCGAATATTAAGAAACTCTAATAACATGAAGAAATGGGCAGCGGGTGCATATGGAGGATACGCAGTGTGAGTTCATTGTCCCTTTAGTTCACAAGTACCCCAGAGGTATTTAGATACTACTGTGGCCAAACTCACTTGTGCAAGAGTAATATTATGTTGATGTTTACTGTTTAAGAATTTCTAGTTTACTTATAGTCCTTAGTAAATTAAAAGTTATTTTAGGAAATTAATTTTGACTGTAAGCATTTTGATTATGTGACAATTCAGCTGTGTAGAATTAAAGATTACCTTTGCAGATTATGTACAAAATAGAGCTTGTTAAAAACTGAACAATTCATTGGCCATTGGTGATCAATTTTACAAAAAAAAAATAAAAAATAAACCTTAATATAGGCTGGGCACAATGGCTCATGCTTATTGTCCCAGCACTTTGGGAGGCCAAGGCAGGAGGATTGTTTGAGCCCAGGAGTTTGAGACTAGCCTGGGCAACAAAGTGAGACTCCATCTATCTCTACCAAAAAAAAGAAAAAAAGACTGACATCTACCCTTCTAGGCACTACTTTAGTGATGCCATTTGCATTTGATAAATATGCTGAATTTGGATTTTTTTTTTTTTTTGAGACGGGGTTTCGCTTTTGTGGCCCAGACTGGAGTGCAATGGCACGATATCAGCTCACCACAATCTCCGCCTCCCAGGTTAAAGTAATTCTCCTGCCTCAGCCTCCTGAGTAGCTGGGATTACAGGCATGTGCTACCACGCCTGGCTAATTTTTTATTTTTAGTAGGGATTGGGTTTCTCCTTGTTGGTCCGGCTGATCTCAAACTCCCAACCTCAGGTGATCCACCCACTGCAGCCTCCCAAAGTGCTGGGATTACAGGTGTGAGCCACCGCACCCAGCGGAATTTTTTATCTACAGTTAAAAAGGTACTGCAATGGAATAAGGTAGGTCATTTAAAAGGGTAAAATGTAAAAATGTGATAAGAGTAGAAGCTAGACTTCTGAACAGAGCTTATTTTGTAAGTTTGACTTTTAGAACCATACACATGGTTTACCTAAAATACAAAACAAAAATTAAAATAGAGGGAAAAGATAATACCTAAAAATCAAGCAAAATAAAACATGGACCTAATAAACCATTGAGTAGATGGCTTAGATACATAGAAAGAAACTATTTCAAGTGATCTAGAATTTGACTACATTTCCAAAAGACAAAAAATTACTACAAAGAAATTGTTTTCAGTCATCATATTGTTAGTAATAATACTGGTATTGCTATTCTGAAAATATATAGTAGGATAAAACAAGCAATACTTTCTATATATAAATACCAAGATTTTCCATGTTAAAAAGCTACAAATATAAAATCCAAGAAATAAAAACCTAACTATAATCCTAAATTTGAATCAGAAACATCAGAGGTTGTACTAGATTTTCTCTTAAAAAAAAGAGAAGGAGAGAGAAAAGTTTTTTCTAGCTCTGTTCACAGAAAAGGCCTAAAAACAATGACCACCCATCCAATAGCAGTGAGCACCCCTGCTGCCACAATTGTGTTATGTAACTATCATTTCTCACTGAAAGGGACAGGGATCCTTAGAGTAAAAACTGATTGCCGACCTAAAGGTAATGCCCAGATTTAGCCAAACTGCAAAGTTAGAGGTCACAATCCCCAAGACTATTTATTCTCACTTCTTACACCAACTTCAAGTTCAGAGGATTCCCCCAAACTACCACTGTTAGCTTCAGTAATTCACTGGAAGAACTCACACAATTCACTAAAATCTGTTATACTTGTGGTTACAGTTTATTACAGGGAAAAGATACAAACTAAAATCAGCCAAAATAAGACACAAAGGTCCGAATCTGGGAGGAGTCCACATGTAAAGCCACTGTTGTCCTCTGCTCCATGGAGTCAGGACATGCTACCCTTCCAGCATTGGTGTGTGATAATAGGCATGGAATATTGCCAAGCAAGGAGGCTCACCTGAGCTGCAGCATTCAATATTTTTATTGGGGCTTCATTACATAGGTTTGATTGATGGGTGGATGGATGGATGGATTACATGACTGATCTCAGTTTCCAGATTGACTGATACCACATAACCCACAGCTCTCACCCTAAGTCACATGGTTAGTCTTTCTGGTGTGGCCAGCTCCACCCTAAACAAAGACATTTCTATCAGGTATGACATAGATTACTTTCTGAAAGCTAAGGCAAAGGCCAGCACTCTCTTTGGGCCAGACCAGAGTTTTCACTACATGGGCAGGAAATGTATAAGAGAAGCTGGAAAATCTTGTCATACCAGAAAGCAAAGAAACTGTCAAAGACCAATATACTCATGTCAGAAAGACTCAAGACCCACTTGAAAGGTCTCCCACTAGTCAAAGATGAGATAATTTGATTTAAAAAGCAAATTAGTAAAACACCTAAAATGTGTTAAAATCTATAAGGTCATAATGATAATCATAATGAGAAACCTGGTAGTCCCTTTTATAGGATGCTAGGGAACCAAATCACTATTCACAAAACTGATAAATAGGAAGAAGCAAGCATTTATTACCCTGTTCCCTGTACAAATGATACTTCAAAGTCACTAATTAATTGACAGAAGAAAACTTTACAGAATTGTAACTAATACATATAGAAGGATTATAGAATAATATCATCATTTGAGTTTCAACACATTCTTCAATCCTCATACTACAAAAAAGATGCAGGAAGAGCAAACCACCATCTCTGGGGCATTCTTGTCAAAAAATTGAACCTGAATCTGATCAAGTCTCTAGTTAGAATTATTAGTTTGCAAGAAATACAGAGGGCAGAGGAACATGTTAAGTGACCCCATAAGGCTGCAATCACAAAAATCCAAAATGTGAGAACTTCTATAGAACAAAGAACTCAAGTTTCTTTAACAAATGAACTACAAGGAGAAAAGAAAGAGGCGTATCCTACGAATTAACAGATTTAAGGAACATCAAATAAAATGGGTACCTTGTTTGAATCTTTATCCAAATTAACTATAAAAAGTCATGAAACAATTGAGGGTATTTGATGATATTAAGGAACTGATGTTGATTTTTTAGGTGTGATGGTATTGCTATTATTTTAATTTTTAAAAGCCATGATCTTTTAGAAATATATTGTGATATATTTATGGATGAAATTATATAATGAAATAATCTAATGTGAATGAGTCAATCTATCTACCATGTGGAATCATCTTAGCTTCAGTAATATATCTAGTAAATAATAGATATATTATTTTGAAGTGAATAAATACTTTTAAAAAAATGCTAAGCTTTAATTTTGAATATTTATATTAACAGATATAACCCACAAAAAAGCTCTCTGGGATATCCTCAATCATTTTTAGGAGTGTGAATGTAAAGTACTCTCAGACCACAAAGTTTAAGAACCACTATTACAAGACAATTGAAAAAAATATTTTTCTTTTCTTACAGACTCACGGGAAGGTGGGAGGATGGTTGTAAAAATCTGGTGAGATAATGTGTATGAAAACACCCAACACAGTTCCTGGCATGTAGCAGTTAGTTAGTAAATATTAATTAAATCTGCTCTTCTTTCCAGCCCTCCTCTGTCCTTTACAGAAATAAGGTACCTCTACTATTGCGAGTCAGATTAGTACAAACTTTTTAGGCACAGGGTGCTTTGGTTTTGGATATAAGGCTGGACCTTCATCAGGATGACAGTAGTCACTAGTCTAATAATACCTATTAGAAAGACGCAGCATAGGGCTAAAATCATGCAGTTTATAAGTGAGTAGAAAATATCAATCATAGCTGTTGCTCTGTAAGAAGGATTCAAAGGGATTGGTTGTTTCTAGCCAGCTCTCCAGATAGATGTCATTTATCCTGGCAACTTTAGTACCACTTATTGGCTTAGTAAAACTTTCTGATAGTAAAAGAACTAGCCTATCAATGCTAGTTCTACTCTCCCTGGGGGAAGTTACTGTGTGCACCAGACTGTCTTGAGATTTGTGCAGATGTTGATATACTCTTTGGGAATAACAGCAGTTAGGTTGGCAGTTCCAGGTGTTACTGGAAGGACCAGGCTCCCAGTTTTCCAAATCTCCCAATCATAGGGCGTGACTTTTCTGCATAGTCTAATATAGCAACAGACATTGAGTCTACATTTCAATTAGCAGAAAGGAAGAAGAAAAAGAAGGAACACCCCTTCCCTTTAAGAAAATTTGCCATGGCCGGTGCGGTGGCTCACGCCTGTAATCCCAGCACTTTGGGAGGCTGAGGCTGACGAACTACCTGAGGTCAGGAGTTTGGGACCAGCCTGGCCAACATAGCTAAACCCTGTCTCTGCTAAAAAAAAAAATATATATATATATATATATCTATATATACACACACACACACACACACGCACGCACGCACAAATTAGCCAGGCATGCTGGCACGCATCTGTAATCCCAGCTACTTGGGAGAATGAAAAAAAAAAAGAAAAGAAAACTTGCCAGAAGTTGCATGTACTTTCTTTCTTTCTTTCTTTCTTTCTTTTTTTCTTTCTTTCTTTCTTTCTTTCTTTCTTTCCTTCTTTCCTTCTTTCCTTCTTTCTTTCTTTCTTTCTTTCTTTCTTTCCTTCTTTCCTTCTTTCCTTCTTTTTCTTTCTTTCTTTCTTCTTTCTTTCTTTCGAAACGGAATGTCGCTCTATCACCCAGGCTGGAGTGCAGTGGCATGATATGATCTTAGCTCACTGCAACCTCTGCCTCTTGGATTCAAGCAATTCTCTGCCTCAGCCTCCTGAGTAGCTGGGATTACAAGCACCTGCCACCACGCCCGGCTAATTTTTGTATTTTTTTAGTAGAGATGAGGTTTCACCATCTTGGCCAGGCTGGTCTTGAACTCCTGACCTTGTGATCCACCCACTTCAGCCTCCCAAAGTGCTGGGATTACAGGTGTGAGCCACCACGCCCAGCCTGCATGTACCATTTCTACATGTACTCCATTAGCCAGAATTTAGTCTGATGTCTACATCTAGACTAAAAAAAAAAAGTATTTGCAAAACAAAATGTATTGAATACAATAATTTTGGAAAACCTCTTTGATGCCTGACTTATGTAAGACAACTGGGTTCTTATATCTGCTTCTGAATTCAATCTGTTGTAATATGTTATTTTGGCTAAAGTATATGAAGAAAATACTACCTTACTTACCTTATGTATTTTCAAAAGGAGGAAATATTTTAGTAACTTTTTCAGAAAACTGTAGATATTCTTCTTTGAAACTACATCAGAACTTTGCAAGTAACTAACTCCCACAAGTAGTAGTTTTTTAATATTCTTTTTAATAATGTGAATTTTTCCTATTCTTTTACAGTAAAAGCCCTTGATGTAATATCCTTGTATTTTGGCTGGATCTTCTACTTATTCTTGACTTTGTAACATTGTCATTGGTCATCTGGAAATATTGGCTCACTTAGTTATAAAGCTTCCAAATGTTGACACATGTCATTATGTAGTATTTTTTAAATCACATTTGTAAATATCATCACTAATCTCATCAGATAAGTCTTTTAAGTCTCAAGAAACCTGTCAAGTTCACAGTTTACCAAAATTCTAATTTCCTTTCATCTGGAAGCTCCAGTTGTATATTGGCAATGAATACTGTGAGTTGTTTTCCTTGAAGTGACAGACTCACCCACATCTGATGTCTGAATAACCAGCTAGTTCACTTTGCCACTCAGTCACACAAGTACTTTTCCTTGAGGCAGCCATCATAATCTCAAATAACAGAAGTGCTTTGTATGTATTTCCCATTTATACACATACATTATTAAAAAAACAGATGCTCAAGAGTCAAAATTTAACAAAATTGTTCATTTTTACTGCTTCATCAAGGACACTCTCAAGTAAAACTGGCCATTTTTAACTGGAAGTGCATGGTGGTAAAGAGTACAGTGACCACTGGTACAGTTTATCATTACTGCCTTCATTCTTGCCACTGTTTTACTTGTTGCTTTTGCACCATCAGTGCAAATGTCAACTCTGTGGAGAAAAGCAAATTATATCAAAACTATGGAAATACCTTTGACTTTGTAGATTGCCTCATGAGTCTGGAGGACCTTCAGGGTTCACAGGTCACACATTGAGAACTGCTGCTTAGATAGGTGCCAGCAAGTACATGCAGCAAAACAAGGACAATAGGAGGGGAAGGAAAGGAGACAAAGGGTCAGTGTTTGAAGATACGATGTCTACTCTTAGTGGTTCAGCACAAGGTGAACATTCAAAATCAATTCCTTGCTTATACAGTCAATAACCCACTAGAAAAGATAATGAGAAAACAGGAAATTGTGTGAATATATATGTTTGTGTGATCTGTGTAATATATTCACATGTAATACACAAATGTATTAATTTTGGGCTGAACCATGTGAAAATTGATTGTAGGCATCTTGATAGTTCAGCCCTAAATTCTTCAGCATGCAGATCTCGAATACATTCTCATACATAATCATATTGTAATTACAATATCAATGAAAATAATGTGTAATTTCATATCATCATCTAACATCCCAAAAATGTCTTTTATAGTGGATGCTTTTTTGTTTGGGATGCAGATTCAGGATCCAGGCAAAAATGTTCTACATACTGGATTTGCCTGATTATGTTTTCTTGATTAGATTCAGGTTAAACTTGTTTGACTGGAAGGAATATTATAGGTGATGTTTTTATACATCTTAATTACAACAGGTCAGGAGGACTTAATGTCAGATTACCCTTGGTAAAGCTAGTGACTCCCAGATCTCTCCATTATAGAGGTGCAATTTTTCAGCCAAAATATTTTTGGGGGGAATGAGATAAAAGTATTGCATGCTCAGATATAATAATGGACTGTAAATTTATAGTGATTAGTATGAAATTAGTGTAAGACTGAAGACATTAGAGAGAGAAAATAGAGAACCAAGAATAGAGAGAGACCAGGGGAAGGAAGAGAGGGGAGGAAGGAAGGGAGCAGAGAAGGAAAGAAAACCAAAAAAAAGAATGGAGACCCACATATGTATATGAACTAACTGTATGGAAGAAGATCATTGTTCATACTGGTGGTGGAAGGGTGGATTATTTAGTAAGTAGTGCTAATACAATTGACTATTCATCTGTAATACTGAAAATTAAAAACTAAACATACAGAATATGAATCTTACAGAAGAAAATATAGGCTAATTTTGTATAATATTGGCCGAGATAGGGTAGAAACATTCCTTCGCCAGGCACAAAACCTAGAAGCTATGAATGAGACATGGCAGATTCGACCATGTGATAATAATAGTGAACTTCTACATAGAAAAAAGTACCACACAAAAAGGTAACTTGTAAAAAGACAAGTGGTAGACTGGTTGAAATTATTTACCACATATAACAGACAATGGACTAATATTCTTTATACTAAAAAAGCTTCTATAAATCAGTTTATAAAAACAAAACCATATCTGTGTGTGTGTGTGTGTGTGTGTCAAAACTACAAATGGCCAGTCAATAAACATACTAACAGACATTTATTGAGTACTTAGCAGAACTAGGCACTATTTTGATACTCATGTATCTGTAAACAGAATGACAAAGATTCCTGCCCTCTTAGAATTTATACTCGAATGAGGGTGGGAGTGCATGCGTAGATACTTATATTCCTCTTAAATAGCACTTAAATTTTACCCATTAGATTGGCAGAAATGAAAGAGGCACTAATCCAGTGGAGGTGACGGGATGTGAAGGGACGTGGAAAGGGGTGCTGTGTGCACTGCCGGCAGTGGTGTGGTCTGCTCTGTGCAGGGCCATGGGCAAAATGTTGAGTCACAGTTCTCTATGCCTCTTTACCCAGAATCTCTGCTCCTAGTAATCTCTCTTTCATAGAACCTCATAAATGTGCACAGACGTAAGTACAAAATTATTGTAGCACATTTTGATAGTAAAAAAAAAATGGAAACAGTCCAAATGTCCATAGATAAGGAAATGTTTAAATAAACTATGGTACATCCTACTATGGAATATTTCACAGTCACTAAAAAGAATTGGTCAGCACTATTTGAATCCTTGCAAGAAAATGTCTAATATGTATGTGAAAAACCGAGTTGTGGACCAATGTGTGTAATCCTCTATTGGCCAGGTCAGAGAAGGCTGTGGGACCCTGTAATGCATAAAAGTCTGTGAGAAGTCAGGCCTGCTAACAGTGAGCGCTAAGGGAAGCATGAGAAGGGGGAAATGCTCTCCACTGTGATCCTCTGCCGGGGGCTCTTTTACAGTAAGGTATAACAAATATGTGTTCTATTTATCACTTCTTAATAGAGATTTTTTTAATGAGAAAATAATCTGGAGACGTTTTTAAAAATACAGATCTCCTTCCCTGCTTCATTCTAGGACATTCTGACAGAGAAGTCTAAGATCGGTCCTACAGGGTTTTTTTTGTTGTGTGTTTTTTTTTCAAAGCTTCCCAGAAGATCTTATCAACTAAGTTTGGGAAGCACTGCTCTGAACATTTGAGCAAATCAATCCCATGGAAGACTTGACTTCATTAAAAATAGTTTATCTACTTTTCTCTTCTCTCTCTTTTGTAATGTTTACATTTTGACTTTTTATCTGTGTTGCTCTGGAAGCAGGAATCTCTGGGTACTTGGTTACTCCAGGGGAACATGTTTTTTCCTAGCCAGTGTTCAGTCCAGCAGTTCAGCACATCCAAACAGATATGGTCTATGAAAGGAGGTCTGGACCCATGACAACCATGGCTTGCCTCCACTCACTGGTTCTGGGACAAAGGGCACTTGCCCTCCTTCGGTTCATCCTGGAAGATCACCTGGTTTCCATTTATTTAATAAGTGTGTGTGAGAAACTTTTAACCACTAGTCATTAGTTCCCAAATTCATCAGCACATTTGGAATTCTTCAAAACATACTGATGCCTATGCCCCGCTATCAGTGATTATGAGCTTGGGGTGTAGCCTGGCCTTCAGTGTTTAAAAGAGATACCAGGTGATTCTAAAGTGGACACAAATTTGAAGAACATTTTTATAATCCCTTTTTTATTAAAAAGAATGATACCAGCCTACTCTGCAGAATCCAGAACGATCTTACACCTTGGCCAGGGGCAGACAGCTCCTCTGCATTGAAATAGCACTTAGGTAGCCTGACCAGGTGTTCAGCCATGAGAGTCTCAATCCTGTCACTGTAGAGTGGACCTTCTTGGACAGTTCTTAAAAGAGTAGCAATCTGTTGTTCAATGACCATGGCCTGTTTTTTTCTAAGTATCTAGAAGACCTTTTATCTGCTTTAAAATTTAAAATAGAACTAGAGTGAGTGATATTATTTTTCATTTTGGATATTCCATAAGAAATGGTTGAGCAGATGCCAGAGATTGCTAAGCTAAAGAAAATGCAAGTGGGATGCCATTTTTTATTTTATAAAGAAAGAGACCATTTGGTGTTCTATTATTCCTTGGATGTATTTCAGCAAAAGAATCTCTTCAGAAGCTGTTGTTGACAGAAGCCTTAGAGAAGCTGAAGTATTGGCTCATATGACTTCCTTTTAGTCAACATAAAGGAATTTATAAGCATAAGTTTCAGAAATTTGCCCAGCTTCATTGTCTACAAAGCTGTTTTTATTCTGATCACATTCACTTTAGCTTATCTACTGCCTAATATAATTTTTGAGTCTAGGGCCTGTGGAACTTCAGCTTTATATGTGGAAAAGCTTGTATTTTGGCAAAATAAACCCTAAAGGTTGAATTGAGAGAAAATGATTGTTGAGTTCTCTTAACCCAATTGTTTTAAGGGGAATGACATTTTTTGATGCTCTTCTGTTTGGATTGAGAGTCAATCTAGAGATATGGAAGAAACTCACCCATCTTGTTCTTCTAGTTTATGTCATCAACTGTTGATTATTCGAAAGTAAATAATTTCTCCAGTCGTTGTCCAGACGTGTTTATTTGTTTATGTGAATATTCACTGGGCACCAGTAGGTATGTTAAGAGGCCAATCATGGACAGCAGTAAAGAAGATTCACGTTCCTGGCCTTAAAGGTTTTTAATCCACTGGTGGATACAGCCAAACAAGCAGGTGATCACAGTGTGGCACACCATGCTGACTGTGTTAGAACCAGTGAGGAGGGGAGCAAGGGCTCACATCTCAGACAATTCATGGAGGAGACTGTTGGCAATATTTTAAGGCCACAGAGATCCAAAGCCTTTATACGTAAAGAATATGAGGCCCAAAGAGGTTTCCTAAAGCCCTGGCTGCTCAGTCGCTGATGAGACTATAACTTGACTTTCCTATCTGTCACTTAACACTCCTTGTGCGACATCACTTCTCTGCGGATTATTGTCTGATAACATGCTGAAATGCCAATGCTTACTGCCCCTGCTTCCCACATTCCTTTCATATCCAGTTATGAAAGTAAGAGAGAGCCCTGAATGTGTTACTGTTAGAGCACATATCTATGTAAATGATTTGCGTTGCTGAGGGAGCTGGAGGCTGAGAGATTATAGCCTTGCAGACTGTCTCAATGTGCTACTATTCACATACCTGCTCTGAACTTCAACTTCCCCACCTTCTGTTCCTCTTGGTAGTCTCCAAAGACAGAGACACATAAACAGGTTGGTATGTATCTTTGCTATAGGGCTTAGCATAATGCTTTGCATACATCAGATATTTAAATATATATATATATATATATATTTACACATATATACATGTACATACAGACAAACATATGTCAATGATATTTTATTACTTTTAGGTACAGTGTTAGAGACAGTCATTGAACACCCACTGTGAGCCTCTGGACTGTTGTACACAGAGTAATTAAGGGTTAATAGTTTACTAATAGGGATTATAACACCATAAAAACATTTTTCAGGTGGCCACATGCTGAGGCATTTGATTGCCAAATTGTAAACTGTAGCACCATGGGTGGTTATGGTAGTTGTGGCAGCATTGAATGGCAAAATGAGTTGTAATCAACCACAGCATCAAGATAACAAATATTCGCCTTGTTTCATGGAGAGTTGGGAATGGAGTTAGGCCTCTGCCTCAGTCTTTTTGGAGGCATTATTCCAGACCTACATCGATGAGAGTGTAAAGACATCTCCAGAATGGAAGATGTGCTGTTTGCTAGTATAGGAATGGATTTCTCCACAGAATAAAAGAACGAATTGAAGTACACTGCATGGAACCTTCTTTCCATGACTCCATGGTGTCTATTCCCTAAACATAAAAATAATTTTTATGACTCCTTATTTCCCACTACCTGTTCGACTTCACACATCTTAGAATCAGGCATGTTTAAGGGACTCTCCACCTTTGTCCTTGGCCGTATCGGTGACTCTTCTGGGCTCCTGAGTGGCCTGCTGTTCTTAGCAGACCTGTCACTGTGTGTGCATCTGCTGCTTCATGCCTGTCCTTGATGAGGAGCCTCAGCTACAGCGTGCTGACAAGCTTTTCACCTGCGGTTTCTTTCTTGACTGCTCTGTTAATTGGCCATCTGGTTACACTGCAGTGAGTCTTTCTCTGCTCCACTCCCTCTGCCCCATTCCAGACTCCCTGGTTCCAGTCTGGCTCCACATCTTACTAGCTTGGGATGTGGATAGGTGCTTTACCTTTTCTTTTCTTTTCTTTTGGATGATAGTTGTGGAGATGAAATGAGACAACACTGGTAATGGAATAGCACAGGGTAATTGTGTCTTCAGTGTACCCTGTAGGCTAGTGATCCTGTGTCACTCTCAGGTCCTATTCATGAAATATTTTAGAAGCAAAAGGTGGCAGTTCTAAATCTGTGGAAAGTTAGATACTACTACCTCCCTCCTTCAGCAAGAGAGACAAAAAAGATGAGAAGCATCTAATCCTAGCCCCAGTCTTCGTCTCTCCAGTGGCAGATTCTTGAGCAGTCAGCCTTTCCCATGGCATGTGAACCCTTCATCACAGCTTCTGAGCCCACAGCTTTGAAAGCGAAGGAAATTGCTTTCCTTTTAAAGTTTAACATAGATAGAATGTCAGACCTCAAATCTGACAGTGTGTCATTGGTACTTTCCAAAGCAGACTTAACCAGTCTCTTGATATTTAGGGTTTATATCCATTTATGTTGTTAGCACCTTAAATCTGGTTCTTAACATGTGCGCTAGCATAACTTTCTAGAAACAAAAATAAAATACATATTAAAATAGCCAGGGTGAGAAAGTCACCCTGCAAGTCCTTGGCAGTTTCCTAAGGCAGGAAAGCAGCTGCCCTGTCCTGTGGCCTCCTCCAGTCCTTTATCCAGCACACCTTTGGGGCCTAGTCAGTGACAGATGGTGCAACACAGCAGGCAGCTGTGGCCCTGTGATCTTAGGCTCGATTGCAAGGCTCAGATGGTTACCTCAAAGCTGATATGAGAAAAGCAGGGAATGGTGAAATGTCTAATGCCAGTTTATCATGTCATCTCAAATACTGTGGGGGTTCAGGGGAGGCAGGAAATGGCAGTAAGAAATAGTTTCCTAATGTGATGAATGAGCAGAGAGAACTTTTCTAAAGAGGTAACATACAGAGCATGAGTAGAGGACCCTAAAACTGGAAGGGACTCTTAAGTCCTACCTACTTCAACCTTTAGTTTTACATCTGAGGACAAAATCCGAGAGGATTTGTGGAACAGTTGGAAATATAAATGATAAACTCAGAGGTAGTATGTAGCAGCCCCTTGATCCCTGTAGCAATGCAGAATTGAGATAGCCTGGAATCTGAAACTTCCACAAATACAAATCTAACCATTTAAGGTACCAAAACTCTTTAAAATTCTAAACCTTTTTTTAAGTATCAAAAATTTTTTAAATTTTAACCCTTTTTTTTGGAAACATGTAAAATGTCTCATTAACTTTTATTTACGGCTTTTTTCTTAATCTTTTCTTTCATAGAGAAACTTCAGCTATTCTACTCTGTTCTTGATTAACTTATATCACAGGTGATTTCAGGCTATGGGATGATATTTTGAGTTGCCATCTTGGAAAAATTATGGATGTATTAGCCTATTTGAGAGCTGTATGTTCTCTTTCTTATGAAGAGAGAGTAAATAATAATGTAGGTCTACCATCCTTTGTCTAAAACCTTTCTAAATAAGTCCCTTATTTTAGATATTTTCACATTTTAGAAAGGTATTACAGCACAGATAGCATGTACTACACCCCCCACCACCACTACCCTGTACTTGTTCAAATGGTATCATGTCTTTAGCAAAACATATGAATGTTTATATTAAATGGGATGAAGACTATATAAATAGCCCAGAATCGGGCCAGATCAACTTTTGCTGGCAAACAAATTTTGGTGTCATAAAAATAACTTGGTTTTAATGGGTTTTTTAATTTTGGAATTAAGAATAAGCAATTGTGGACCTGTAGGTAACATTTGTTGCAGTTTGCTATATGCCACATACCATGCTAAACGCTTTATGCATTATCTCATTAAATCTCACAATAACTTTGTAAGGTAGATACTTCTGTTATTCCCATTTTGCAGGTGGGGGAAATGAATGCAAAGAGGAGTTAAGTAATTTGCCTGTGATCACACAGCTAATTAAATAGTAGTCTGTGAACCAAAGCTGAAATTAACTAAGTGTCTGTATGTGTCAGGCATTGTTCTGAGTACTTTATATATTCTCATTCATTTGATCTGCATGCAACCCTTTAAGATAGTTGCCATTATTATCCCCACTTAACAGCTAAGAGGCAGCAGGGAGATTACATAACATGCCCAAAGTCCAGTCTGATAGATAGTGTGATTCCAGAGCATGTGTGCTCAGCCACTGTCTCATGTAGTATGATTTCTTAGCAATGAAACAGCTGGCTGTGAGAGTCAGCAAAATTAATTTCTACTTTAAAGGCCAGAGAAGCTCTCCCCACTGATTCCCTCAGACATTAGTTTTGATGTTGCATCCTTATACTAGGATCTGTTCAATGCAGATTTTGGAATTTCTTTACACAAAATTATTTACTATATGTACCTTCGCATCTGCTTGCAACTACTGTATCTCATTGCCCTGCCCTATTTATTAGTAGAGTGTGGATGAGTACTTGTCATCACTTCTAAAATGTGCACTGGCATGCCTGGGAGATGTCTGACTTTCAAACCCCACCTCCACCCCACCCCAGTAAACCAAGATCCCTTCAAGCCACCCTTGGCTTTTCACCTAGAATAGAATTCCAGCCATAACCAACATTTAAAAACTGCATCTCCGATGTTAAAAAAGATGTAAATGCCAGTTTTCTTGTGGAATTATTCTAGAAAACCATCTCCTTCTCTAACTCTTTGAGGTCACTATGTTAAGTTAGTGGATTACACTAGCAATTGGAAGATAGATGCGATCCCCTCTGCCTCTCGGCATGAATGCTGCAGTTAAGTAGCAGGGCTTTGCTCCCCTCAGGGAAGCATTTGGTTTTAAAGATGATCTGGACATTGCGGATAGCAAAATAGAGTGGAATTCACCAGTAGTTACCAAAGGTTTTGTTCTGAGATCCTGGGCGACCATCACATCTGAGGAAAGTACCTTTCCTTGTTGTTTAATGCAGAGAAGAATTGGCCAGTTTACCACCACTGAGATGGCCCACTTCAGTGAAAATACCCCAGAATTCTTCTGTAGCTGGCCATGTTTCACCAGCTATTCCTAGCCCTATATATATCCAAGAGACATATGTAGTTCATTTGCCTATAAAAAAGATTTTGTTTCTATAGTAAGCACCATGTCACCATTGCCACAGACTGGCCCTCTAAGCTTTTTACTTTCTGTGATGAAGGGTACTTTTTCCTGTAGGCTGTCAGTGTTACGCTGTTCTGGAACATGCCAGTGTATATACTGTCTGACTTCACCAAAGCAGCTCCTGCATTCAGTAGTACTGTCAGACCCTGCAGGAGAACTCGGCTTGCCTCTCATCACATGCCTGCCTTCCTGCACAGGAGTGTCCTAATGCCAGCATGCCCCCAGGAGGTAGAAATGTCTTTACCTTGAGACTACTAAGGAAGTATGATGCTGGTATACTTTTTCTGGAAGCTCCTTGAAGCTCTATAGCTTGTACCCGGCAGTACTTGCAGAACTGTTTTTCCTTTGTTATCGCCTTTCTTTTTTGCTCCCATCTCATTCACTGGGGCTTCTAAACTCCAGAGCTGTCACCACCTCTGAATGTTCCCACTGTTTCTATTGCACTCCACTGTCCTTCTCTAAATTTAGTTTCCTCCTTGTTCTAGTTCATTCCTTTGTCACTTTTCTGGCTTGACCATTAAACAGGCACAGCACACTAGGAGTAAACATTGATTCTTCTCAAATATTTTCTCTGTCCTTGAAGGCTCAAGAGCTACCTACTTGCAGCAGGAGGCCTTTTCTTTTTTTTTTTTCCTTCCTTTTACTTCCAGATTCAGTGCCATTTCTGAACTCGGTAAGTGATGAATGACTGCCTGTGCTTCCCCTGTACAGTACTAGTCCACACAGTTCCTACGGTGGAGTGTTGTTGGCTTGATTTTGAAGCATTGTGTGGGGTTCTCTGTAAATCACAATTTATAGAAAGGTGGCTATTCTACCTTCATTTTTGTTTAATACCAGCCACCCTGAATAACATGATTTTGGGAATCAGCATACTCCTAAAGTAGCCCATTATATGGCAGATACTTCAAGGCCAAGAGAAATGCAAGTTCTCATTTGTGTAGGGTGGTCTTTTTGAAAATGAAAGATTAACACTTGAAAAAGAAAATAAATAGTATGTAAGATGTTATTAGATCTCTAAGTATGTAAATTAGCAGTTTGATTGGTTGCAGCCTCTCCTAGGTGAACTTGAATCATGAAGCTACTTAAATATATCCTGTACTGAAATTCACCAGAGCAGGAGAGTGAGTAAAGCTCTCCTCCACAGAGCATAGCCTGGCATCCTGAAATAGAAGTGTAGGGACTTTTTTAAGTAAAAGATTATTGCATATTTATGGATTATTTACACAATTTTTTTTTCTAGAGTAGATCATTTGGCTCCTGTATTTAAGATACAGCAGAATATACTTTTTTGGTTCCTTGGAAAGGAACAATTTTCACTATCTGGTAATAAAACGCAACACACAATAGATTTAATCCAAAACAGATTATAGTCAAATCGGGCACCTACTAGTTGAAAGAAAATATTAAGTGATCCTGTTAATTCACAGTGTAGTCAATACTGGTACATATGAATTTCAGTAGGAAATTTAGTCCCAGGAAGGAAAAAAGGTTTAAAGTGTTCAGACAGGACCTAGGCAGTCTTGTCTCAAGAATTCAATCGTCTTAATTCTTTTTTCCCCTGGTACTCAGAATTTACACTAGGTGGCATGCAAGGAAAGCTAACAAATCCAGAAACTTGATTCTGTGGGAGTAGGATTCTTTGGTACTAATCACAATAGTAGGTCCAGCTTTGGAGTTAACCATTTGATTTGTGATGGTTTTTCTTTTCTCCCCACAACCCCAGGATGAAGTGTCCTCTTGCTGGTACCAATAAAAGATTTCTAATTAACACAATTAAAAACACACTGCCCTCTCATAAAGAGCAAGACCATGAACAAAAAGAGGGCGATAAGGAACCAGCGAAGAGCCAGGCCCAGAAAGAAGAAAACCCGAAGAAACACAGAAGCCATCCTTACAAGCACAGCTTCCGTGCCCAAGGTTCCGTCTGTTACTCCCCACCACGGAAGCGGAGCAGCCAGGACAAGTACGAAAGGCGGCCCAGCCGGCGGTGAGGCCAGAGCCAGGGCCAGCCAGCCCTGTGGGCTCCGTGCTCCTTCGGGTGCTGTGTGCAGAGAAGGCGTTAGCTGGCAGGGCAAACATCTGAGAGTGACTTTTACAGTAGGTCCTTTGTTGTTCTTAAAGAGGCTGCTGGCCACCGGCAAAAAATGACCTAGCAACTCTTCCAGGAAACAAGTACAAAGAAGGCTGTCTTGGCAAGTTTAAGCTACTTCTGCAGTGTAGTAGACATGTGTTATTGTTTAGTCTATCTTGTTTGGAAGTGCGTTTCAAAATATGTGTAGAATTTAAAGTTTTCAGAGATTGTTAAAACTAGTTCCAATTTTTTGGTCATTTCTCAAAAAAATAAAACACTTATAAATCTTATATGTTACTTTTGGGGGGTATCAAATTTAAAATTTAGAAATCCTAGGTCCAGTGACTATATTTATGAAAAGCCGTAGCCCTCCAGGGTCTGGGAATTTATCAAGAAACTCTTTCATAGCTCTTCATTTGTTTCCCTTTAGGTGAACAATGTAGGACATCCTCAAAGTGGCTTTGAATTTCATGCTCCACTTCAGTTACCAGAGGTTAAAAAATGAGTTCTGTTGTTTTCTCTGCATTTTCAAACTCATTTATTGGAACAATTTTTCTATAATTTTTTTAATATATAGGTTTTAAGTGGTGCTTTAAAAAGATCCCTTACAAGTTAAAAAAATAAAGTTACTTCAGTGCTAGATCTTACCAGCTAAAGATTTATGATATCACTATTAGTATAGTTGTTCCAGAAATCTTCATTTTAAATAGAAGTGTTTACAGCGTCTTCCCCCTACCCCCTAGTATTGGTTTTCAGTACCTGTTTTAACATATAATTACAAACCTTTCAAACCTGTATTCCTTCTTTACACTCAGGAAATTGTCACCAAGCGCCCTCCTCCCCAGTCCACAAAAGGAAGATGATGAAGATTCTGTCTCCCTGTTCCCCATCCCCAGTTTCCCAAAGTGTCTGAGCATATGCCTGGCTATCCCCAGATCATCACCATACCACCTCCCTGCTCCCCACTTCCTGGCAGCCAAGGAAAGCCCTTTCTACATGCTAGAAAGAAATACATCCAAAAAGTTAGCTTTGGAGTGTTAGAAACTGGAATAGACTTCTCCGCCACCGAGCTGCCGTGCCACACCCTCAACCTGCTAGGGAGTAACAAACCCAGAGCATTTTAATCCACCCCTTCTCCCACCCCAGATCCAGGGACTCATTCTGTGACTTTGTAACCACACTCATTCCTTTCAAACACAGAGGAGGAATCATTGCTTCATCTGACTTTATTCAAATATAGTAATGCATTAGCCAAAATTATTTGTGCAAAATTTGAAATGTTTTGTATTTAAATATTAGAAATAGCACAAAGTCATAGAGTTTTTTAAAATTGTTATAATTAAGTAAAAATAAAGCTGAATTGTGTCATTTGTCTATGCATCCTGTATTTTTTTTTTTAATCTTTATTTATTTAGTTTGAAACAGAGTCTTGCTCTGTCCCCCAGGCTATAGTGTGATGGCATGATCTCAGCTTATTGCAACCTCTGCCTCCCGGGTTCAAGCGATTCTCTTGCCTCAGCTTCCTGAGTAGCTGGGATTACAGGTGTGTGCCAACATGTGTGGCTCATTTTTATATTTTTAGTAGAGACAGGGTTTCACCATGTTGCCTAGGCTGGTCTCAAACTTATGCGCTCAGGTGATCCGCCTGCCTCGGCCTCCCAAAGTGCTGGGATTACAGGCGTGAGCCACTGCACCTAGCCTTGCATTCTGTGTTTATGACAGACTGATGAGTTCATTATCCTTTAAAAGGGAATGACTGAAATGAAGACATTTTTGAACTCAAAATTAAGGGAAGCTTTTTAGCCTAACTATACTTACCTTTCTTCTATGAGTTGTGTTAAAGGGCAAGTGGCCTACAAAACCATTTTCCCTTTTAAAAGCACTGTTCTATTTCAGAAAAGTTTTATTTATTTATTTATTTTTTTAAGTTGCAAAATTTTTTTTATTTTATTTTTTATTGCATTTTACGTTTTGGGGTACATGTGAAGAACATGCAATATTGTTGCATAGGCACATACATGGCAGTGTGATTTGTTGCCTTCCTCCCCTTCACCTATATCTGGCCTTTCTCCCCATGCTATCTCTCCCCAACTCCCCACCCCCCACTGTCCCTCCCCTATTTCCCCCCAACAGACCCCAGTGTGTGATGCTCCCCTCCTTGTGTCCATGTGTTCTCATTGTTCAACGTCTGCCTATGAGTGAGAACATGCAGTGTTTGATTTTGTGTTCTTGTGTCAGTTTGCTGAGAATGATGGTTTCCAGGTTCATCCATGTCCCTACAAAGGACACAAACTCATCGTTTTTGATGGCTGCATAATATTCCATGGTGTATATGTGCCACATTTTCCCTGTCCAGTCTATCATTGATGGGCATTTGGGTTGGTTCC